>BHFT01073808.1:0-31508 GCA_004320025.1 Laticauda laticaudata | reverse complement strand
CTCTGTAGATCTGGATCAGCAGCTCCTTGGGCAGTTTGAGTTTCTGAGTTAGTGCAGAAAGAACATTCTTTGTTGTGCTTTATTGATGATGTTTTTGATGTTAGGTGTCCATTTTAGGTCATGTGATATGATAGAACCTGGAAATTTGAAGGTCTCCACTATTGATACTGTGTTGTCTAGTATTGTAAGAGGTGGTAGTATTTCTTCTGAAGCTATGCTGGCTGGAGAATTCTGGGAGTTGAAGTCCACAAGTCTTAAAGTTGCCAAATTTGAAGATCCCCTGATCCAGAGTGTGTGTGTGTGTGTGTGAGACTTTTCATCACACAGGTCCGTTGTCAATGTACGGCCGCCAGGGAGCACCAACATGGTGAAGCGAGAAAGTTGTTAAGTGAGTTTTGCTCCATTTTACGACCTTTCTTGCCCCCCCCTTGAATCCTCTAAAGGTGTTAAGTTGGTACTGCGCTTGTTGAGCAAACCTGGTTCCCCCCTCCCATTGACTTTGCTTGTAGAAAGGTGGCCAAAGGGATCATCGGATGATTCTGGGGCCCCACACTGCAACCGTCGTAAATAGGGGTCAATCAATGAGCTTGTGCCCGCACCCGGAAGGCAATGCGTGGTGGGCCCTCCCCCATGCCCCCTGTGCATGCGATTCCCCCCTCATGTGCTGTGTGTCTGTGCATGCGTGTGTATTTCCCCCATGCATGCGCATTTCCCCCCAGCACTTCTGCGCATGCCCATGTGATCCCCTCGTACTCAGGGTATTCTGTCCTGTACAAAGACAGATAACTATCTTTTTACTATTCTGTCCTGTACAAAGACAGATAGATAAATTCTACAAAGCATCCACACAAAGTCGTTTTTATTGGTTCGTCAGGCATCCTCAATGACTCACAGTTATGATGAGATTCTTCTCAATGTCCAATCCTTTGCATATCTGTCTTTCTGGGTAAAAAGATGGTTATCTCTTATCCCTTTCATCCTATATCAGAAGCAGGGGGTAGAGATGCTACCATGAGGCTGTGAAGAAATCTCCCCCGATCCACCAAGAGTCAATTCAGTGACCAATCAGGGTTACAGATGTGGCCACATGACATGAACTACATTTCCCAGGATACCTTAACTACATTTACCATGATGCATTCCCTTAAGGGGACAGCTCTCAATTCCGAACTAACTATCCCAAATCCCATGAACTCTAAACTGTCTGGATGTGCACATGTCTCCCATGAACCCCCCCTCCACCCCTTGCAAATGCGTGCCAGATACCGGACAATCAGCTGTCAGGCAGCGGTATGCATGCTCATGCACAGTAGGGCTCTTCCAGGCGACCTTTCACATGCCGGGGGAAATGACTCTGCGTGCCACTTCCGGTACGCGTGGCGTAGGTTCGCCAACACGGCTATATACCATTTCAGACAAGGGACTGTCCCAGTCTCTTCTTAAAAACCTCCAGTGATGAAGCACCTACAGTGTCTGAATCTTGTTCATGTGACCATGGGGATGCTTCAATGGTCATTAAGTGTGAAAAATGGTCATAAGTCACCTTTTTTTTCCAGTGCCGTTGTAACAGTCACTAAATGAACTGTTGTAAGTCCATTGCTTCCTGTGTGTTGCTACTAGCGTGTTGCTATTTTGAGTGGAAAAACACCAAGCCTTTCCAATGCTATATTCTTGGGCTGAGGATTCCCCTCTTTAAAATGGCCATTAAAATGGGGAAGGGTGTCCCCCATCTTTCAACTCTTCCCAAATAGTTGTATAGTTGTATATTCCCAAATAAGTTTCCTATCCAAGCATCCCTTCCTCTTACTGAAAGTTTATATTTCTTGCTTGAAGGCAATTGGAAAAGTTTGCTTGTTTCCCCTCCCAAAATAATTCACCAGGGTTTTAATACATGAGGTTTTACTTAGATTTTGGGATAGGTATCCCGAAGTATACAATAAGCAAGGCAAACTCTTGAGTGACTTATCTATTTTCTTGATAGAGGGCTGTTAAGAGGGTGGTCTCTGAGCAAGCTTGGTTTCTTGCAGATGTTTCATTACCCAACTAGGTAACATCATCAGTGCTAGCATTTCATTAGGGTAATGAAACATCTGGGAAAAAAAACAAGCTCAGAGAGCAGCAAAGAGAGTCCTCTTGTCAACCTTCAGCTGCAAATATTCTCCTTTTATTTGGGATGTTAAATTTACGCATTGCAATAAGCTGCTTTTCTTACACTGTAACGTAATGTTAACCTAATCCTACGTAGCTTTTTCTCTGGTAATATCACACTACCAACTAGAGCATACAAAACATTTGCTAGACCAATACTTGAATACAGCTCATCAGTCTGGAACCCGCATTACATATCTGATATTAACACAGTTGAGAAAGTCCAGAAATATTTCACAAGAAGAGTTCTCCACTCCTCTACTCGTTGCAGAAGACCTTATGCCACCAGACTTGAAATTCTAAACCTAGAAAACTAGAACTACTCTGCCTTCGGTCTGATCTAAGTATAGTATATAAAATCATACATTGCAATGTCCTACCTGTCAATGAACACTTCAGCTTCAACCATAACTACACAAGAGCACACAATAGATACAAACTCAAGGTTAATTGCACCAAACTTGATTGCAGGAATACAACTTCAGCAGCAAAGTGGTCAATGTCTACCTGACTCTGGTTTCTTCCCCAAACCCCAAAAGTTTAACCTTAGACTGTCTACTATTGACCTCACCCCTTTCCTAAGAGGTCTGTAGGAGGCGTGCATAAGTGCACCAACGTGCCTACCATCCCTGTCCTATTGTTTCTTTTATATATTTTTGCTTATATGTATCCATGTATTCATAACTATGTTTTTTACTTATACCTATTATCTTGTAAGCAATTGACAAAAATAAATAAATGAAATAAATATGAAAAGTTTCAAAAGGTGTGCCATTTTATACCTATCAAACTTGGCTGGGGAATTCTGGGAGATGAAGTCCAGAGGGTTTAAAGTTTCCAAGGTTGGGCTCCCCTGTTCTAAATGGAATATTGCCAGAGGTGGGTATTCAGCAGGTTCTGACCAGTTCTGGAGAACCGACAGCAGAAATTTTGAGTAGTTCGGAGAACCGGCAAATAACACCCCTGACTGGAGTTTTTACAGTATCCTTGCCCTGCCATGCCCACCAAGCTATGCCCACAGAACTGGTTGTAAAAAAATTTGAATCCCACTACTGAATACTTCTTCTGTTTCCAACTCTGTTCTGTGCCTTAGGAATTTCTTATCAATTGTGTTAAGCTATGTTTTGGTCTTAAAAAAGAAAAATAATCCAATTTTGGTCCCGCATAATATACATACTGTATGTTATGCAGAGCTTTAAGTCAGATCTGGGGGTTCTTTCTTGTTATAATTATAGCAATAAGAATGTAATTCCAATTTTAAAACTTGGTCTCATTCTAGTTTAATTCAAACAATGAATGTCATTTCCAATGCAAAATCACTTATTACCAAAATGTAAGTCCCTCTAGAGAGCAATGGTGCCTTTTTTAGGTCAACTAAAAATAATCTGCAAAATATTAAAATTTCAAATAATAGTTGACAGAATAAATAATGTGATACCAATGAATATTATACATTAATTTTAAATAGAAGCCACAGCAGAAATAAATCCCTGCAATAGTAAACAGGGTATAGGATTTCTTCACACAATGCAGGCATTATAGCTTTGAGATACCAAGAAGGTCAAGCAATTTGTATTTCCCTTTCTAAATATTTTCAAGTATATCTATAGTATGCTCATTTAACGAAATGTTTGGATTTAAAACATAAAAGTTAAATTTGCTAGTAGATTCTGAAGATATGTATTTTAAGGCAAGTAGATAAAATACATTTTAAAATATCCCAGTTATTTATTTGCAAACCATTCCATGGTTTAGAGTCCTAATTTCACTGATAAATAACAAAAATGACAGCATTTGTCAAAGCACGTAAAGAAATGCAATTATATGGAATGTTCATATTTAATATTATCTAGCCTGATCTGTATTACTTGCTTCGTAATCCTAAATGAAATCATGTTCATATTTACAATTTCAAAATATATTTAAAGAAGCCTAAAAATGAAAATGTAATGAAGAGAATGTTAATAATGGCAGAGACTTGTTTGTATCTTCTCTTTGTGCTTCTACACAAAGTATGAACAAAGCATAGACATTGTCCGGTTAGAATTTTAATATGCTGCTTAGCTCAGATTTTATTCTTAGTGCAGTTCCCTTCCATTTCTTTGTTGCTTCTTCTGTGACTTTTTTTCTTCCTTTAAAAACAGAAATATGTGGAAGAGTTGCAAAATGCTTTTTTTAAAATTTGTGGTGCTAAGAGTAGTATCCAGAGTCCAACTAGCAAGCTCATGTGCATAATACAATATTTTACTAACAAGCTGTAAATGGGTATATTCTTTCTGCCCTCATTTTACAATTTGAATTCTTTCTAGCCTTCTGTCTGTCTGTCTGTCTGTCTGTCTGTCTGTCTGTCTGTCTATCTATCTATCTATCTATCATCATCTGTCATTTATGTTCTATCGCCTACCAATATCTATCTGTCTGTCTGTCTATGTAACTGTCTGTCTGTCTGTCTGTCTGTCTGCCTATCTATCTATCTATCTATCTATCTATCTATCTATCTATGCACACATGCATATATACATGTACATATATACTGTACATATATACATTCATGCTGCAGTTTTCTGGCAGCAAAATTCACTGACTTCAATTTCCTTCAGAATAGATAGATATACATAAGATTATAAAAAACTCAGAACTGTTTAATTTTATCTTTTTGATGCTTTTATTTATTTGTTTTCTCTAGGAATGATGAAAACACCATGTTAATATAATTCTTCTTGCCTACATACATAAATGTTATGCTATTCCCTTTTGGGATGTGTGATGCAAAGCACAAAAAAATAATATAAAGTAGTAAGATAGGAAATTAACTGCATGAGATAAGAAGAGGAAACAGGTTTAAACCTGGATTTCACCAACATTATTCATTATATTCTCCATACCTTTTGTATTTTTGCAAATAATTCTGGCTGCCATTATATCTGGACCTCACTTTCTGAGAAAGAAATTATTGGACTCATTATCTTGCCCTGCTGAAGTGATTGATTGCAGTCATTCTGCTTACAGCGTTTAGACTGGAGTATCTGCAGCCAGAGGCTGTTGCAGATTCGTGGGAGAGCTTTTCTCCAGGAGGGACAGTAAATGGGACGTTGGGGGCAAAATTGGAGCAAATAAAGGGACTCATACCTGATCTCTGGCTGTGTTGCTCTTGTGCCATGCCCCAGGTCATCACAGCGTCATGTGCTGGTCATGCCCATGCCCAGTTTAGCAAAGGGGGGAAAAGTCCTGACATGTCACATGACACTGTCATGATGACATGATTTGATACCTCTGCTCTAGAAAATGTTAATCTATGGTATATTTCTTGATCATTTGTTCCATATGCTTATGATTCCTTATAAACAAGGAACTATAAAAATTCTTTATTCATAAATTGTTGAAATATTGATTAGTTTTGAATATATGTCTTTTAGAGAAGGAAAGAGTCAGAAAAACTGTCTAATTTAAAAGAAAAATAAAGTTCTGCATTCAAATATATGCAGATATTTATGGGACGGATCACATTTCAAACTCAGTATTGTTGGGATTAGGGATTAAAATAAAACATGTTTGAAAACATGTATTTTACATAACCCAACGTATACTGCTATGCAGCTCAGATTCAAAAGTATGGAAATTTCAATACTCCATTCACAATTTTTTTGGCACTGAAATTATTGAAAAGCATGAAAAAATAATGATGTATGCATATAATATTTCATAAATCACACCTGAAGTGAACTGTTTTTGGACTCTGAATATCAGCTTCTTGTGTATATTCAATATCTTGCCCGCTTTTTTGTTACGAACACTTTCATTCTGCTTTCTGAATTACAGTATTTGTTTATTCATTGACATATTCAGAGTTGATAAACTTTGCAGAGCTGGTGATATCATAAATAAAAATTTTTAACCCTGATCATTTTTCCTTATTTCCAGGTGCACCAGTGATGTCCCATGTTCTCCAAGGAGAAAAAGTATGGAATGAGGTAAAAAACAGTATTCCTCATTTTACTACATTCAGTGTTGCTTTATTTAACACAAAAGTGTTACCTATGCCATTTGTATTATATGTTTTGTTCTTAAACCAGATTTAATAACTGAGGAGACTGGCATATACTTTATTTGTAACACTCAACAAAAAAGCTTAAATTTCTTTCATTTTTGTTCAGTTGAAAACATAACTGAATCTACTTTTTTGTCAATCTTGATAGATAGATGACATGTGTTCTGCCATTCCAGCTAGAGATTCTGTGCCTCAGGTCAGTTTAATTTAACATTTTAAATAATGTAAATGTGTGTTGTTGTTTTTTAAGGAGGTGTCATGCCCCTGTCGGAATCTGACTGGGAGGAGGAAGCTGAATAGCTGACAGGAAGTGGGAGTGTGGCTCTGTTGGCTATGGAAGAAACTGGGGAAGGGCAAAGTCCAGCTGGGCAGAGCAGGAAAGAGGTAGAACAAGGGAGAGGGAGTTCAGAGGAAGATGCAGGCCCGTTCCGTCTTCATCATAGGGCATGCAGGGAGGAACGGAAAAGGGAGCAATGTGAATTGAGTGGCTGATAAGGGAGGAAAGAGCCCTGATTCCCTTCATTAGCTGCAGCTGGAAACACAGTGTATAAAAAAAGGAAGTTGTGTGCAGCAGGCTGTTCGGAGCAAACATAACTTTATCTTATATCATCATGGCTTATCTGTGTTCCTGGTGTCTCCCAACTGTGTGAGCTTTGCCGTGCTTTCAAGTCTGAAATTCCTGCTCCTGCCCTGCCATACTAATTACTTCAGTTTGGTTTTTTTGGATTTTAAGTTACAGTTTGTGTATACTTTGTTTTGGACTGAATTTTCTATAGTCAAAGGCTGTTCCTGGGAGAGTTTTTCTCCAGCCCAAAGGTAACCTGGACATTGGGAGCAAAGTTGGAGATAACAAAGGGACTCTTATTGCTTATCTGACTGTGTTGCCTTTGTGCCACGCCCCAGGTCATCACAGGAGGATGCTTTTGGTTCATTAATCTAGTCTCTTTTGTTTTTAGCCATCCAATGCGCTTGAAGAATTTTGCTTTATGGTTCTGGAATTTCTACAGAAGGATAAGGTAATAACAGTTACCACTGTATTTTTTTAAATATGGTAGTCAGATTATTCTGTTCAGGTAGTTTTTGATTTATGACTGGTTGCTTAGCAACTGCTCAAGTTTCTGATGGCCCCTTCTAATGCAATACTCAAGAACCAGTCCTGAAGTTGTAACTGCTGTCTCCCCATCACATGACCTCATTTTGAGTGCTTAATAACCAGTTCACATTTATGGCTATTTGCAGTGTTTTGCGGTCCTGAAACCACCACAATTTATGACATTTTGGACAAAACATGACACTGACTTCCAGTTTTCAGAAAAAGCACACCCCCATAGTGAACAATGGGTTCCTTTAATGACTGCCGCCAAGGTCATAAAATGTGATAGCTCTCTTTACAAATGTCATGACTTACAACAATAATGGGCAAGATGCATTCCGGTCGTAAGTTGAGGACTACTTGCAATGTTTTATCATTAGTTTTCAAGCAAGCGATGGATGCTAATGGATTCTCAGCTTTGGGGTTCCCTGATACCAGCTGTTGCAAGGCTACTCACAGACGGATACATTTAAATAAGGAATATGCAAAACCATATGGCCTGTTTTTCTTCTTAAACATGTCAATATTACTATATCAAGAATGACTGTTCTAGTGGGTTTTTTCAAAATATAATCTTTTAGATTGGAAGTTGCTGGTAGAATGTTCAGTTCTATATATATTTAGCTTAAATTGTTAATTTATTTATTGTTGAATTTATTTGCCACCTATCTCACCGATATAATGTATGTGGGTATCTGCATAATATTTATTTTTTTGTTTAGTTGTCATGCTTATGTGATGTATTTTGAAGGTGGGTGATCCTTTGAGAGCTGTATGCAACGAAAATTCATTTTAATGTGTGCCGATTAATATCCATTCAAAGTGACAATAAAGTTATTTTAAGACCTAAGTCTAATGGGGCTGCTTCTCTAATGGGAAGCTGATTAGCAGAATCATTGCTCAAATTTTAAGTGAGCCAGGTAATTTAAAAAAATCTGAAAGGTTTAGTTTAGTTCTGTTTAGTTTAGTTCAGTTTAGTTTAGTTTATTGTCATTGCACATTGTACAACGAAATGAAATACCATCTTCAGTGTACTATGTAGTAGAATTCAATAGAGTTGCTGCCCTGGAATAGAAGCTGCCCTGGGATTTTCAGACTATTTGTCTTTATTTTTATTATCTGTCTGCCAGATGGTAATAGTTCAAAAAAAGGGTGCCCAGGATGACATGGATCTTTGAGAATGTTTTGAACTTTCTTCAGGCAGCTGGAGCTATAAATAAACTAGCAGATACCAATAAGCCATTTCTAATTTAGAAATGTATCTGAGGTAATTGAAGGGGAAAGTACCATGCGGAATCTGATTGAAAAGGTATATATCTGTAGTTGTTAGAAGATGATTTTTATAAATGTTTAAGGGGATACTTAAAAGTTGAATGTTGAGTGGGATTTCAAAGGGAATTAATTATAAGCTATAGGGGTGGCAATTGTGGGGAAAATCTTTGTTTTGAAATGTTTTAATTGAGGTGGAATTTTTGAAAGGATGAAATATGAATATGCAATGAAATTGTAAACATGACAGATAAAAGTATAAATTTAATGAATATGAAGATATGAGAATTATTTAAAAATAAAGAAATAGATTAAGAAATGTATGGAAAACTTATAAAATAAGCCTGAGGGAAGTATTTGAGAAAAATAATAGAGAACACATATAGTGGTAAGATCTGAAATTAAATATGAAAGATGAATATATAATTAAACCTATGCCTGTATGGAGATGTGAAAATCTGAAATCATGCTGTTCACTAAAAAAAAGATGTTTTTTTCCTTTTGTTTTAAATGTGGAAAATTGAAATAAAAGATTATTTTTAAAAAGCCATTTCTAATTTGCATAAGCCTTGGAATGAATTTAAATTCATTATTTTCTGAATTATATAGCAAGACAAGCTTTACTAGGCAACTTCTTTGTATGGTTGAAACAGTTCAGTGTTTATTCCTTTCTAACATTTTTATTTGAGAAATTACTGGGCTTTGATGCAGATTATTTTGAATTTAAGTTAATTTCAAGCCATTGTTTCCTAAAGTTGTCTTCAGAAACTAAGCAAAGTTGATGTTGTCAGGATGGTTGCAAAAGGGGATGACATGCCCCCAGGACACTGCAACCATCATAAATATGAGTCGGTTGCCAGGTAGCTGAATTTTAATCACATTACCATAGGGATGTTGCAAAGCAGAGGTGGTATTCAGCAGGTTCTGGCCAGTTCTGGAGAACTGGTAGCAGAAATTTTGAGTACTTCAGAGAACCGGAAAATATCACCTCTGACTGGAGATTTTACAGTATTCTTCCCCTGCCATGCCCACCAAGCCATGCCCACAGAACCGGTAGTAAAAAAAAATTGAATCCCACCACTGCTACAAAGGTCATAAGCAGGGATGCAATTCAACCAAAGTGCACACCATTTTTAAAAAGCCTATTTATAGCTATAATACTGTACTTACCTTCTACTGCAGCCCCGGTGAGTAAAACAGCTGAGGTGCAGCAAATCCACTCAGCCACGTGAATCAGCTGTGGTCCAAAACAAGGAAATAAAGCCGAACTAGTCTGAACCAAGAAAATCCCACCCCTGGTCATAAGTGTGAAAAATGATTATAGGTCACGTTTTTCAGTGTTGTTGGAATGGTCACTAAACATTGTAAATCAAGGACTAATAAAGGAGAATATATCTAGTAAACAATTACACACAAGGACAGTTTTTCCCAAACGCCATCACTCTGCTAAACAAATAATTCCCTCAACACTGTCCAACTATTTAAAAAGTCTGTAACTATTAATCTTCTCATCACTCCTAATCACCTGTCCCCTCCCACTTGTGACTGCATGACTGTAACTTTGTCTCCTTATGATTTATATTGACTGTTTCCTAGTATGATTTGATTGCTTATTGTGCCCTATGACTATTATTCAATGTGGTACCCGATGATTCTTGACTCTTGACAAATGTACCTTTTCTTTGATGTACACTGAGAGCATTTGCACCAAGACAAATTCCTTGTGTGTCCAATCACACTTGGCCAATAAAGAATTCTGTCTATCTATCTAACTCAGGGCTGAAATGAGGGGTCCTTGTTGCTCTCTGAGCTTGCTTGTTTTCTTGCAAGACGTTTCATTTCCCAAACTCGGTGTTGCGGTTCGCCGGCAGCCTGTGCAGATGGCACTGGACTCGGACAATGGGGAAGAACGGGGAACAGTCCAGGAGCCTGGGGAGGCCTCAGACGAGGGTCCTGCGTCCAATGCAGAGGTGGGGCCAGGACCATCTGGGAGTTGGGTGCTGATTCCGGAGCCTCCAGAATCTGGCAGCAATAAGGCAGAGGAAAAAGGGGAGCCTGTTCCCAGTGCGCATGTGCACAGAGCTGCTAGAAGGCAAGAGGAGCTGAGACAAAAGGGGCGACTCGGGAATAAGGCTGGGAGGTGATTGCCCCTCCCCTAAGGTATAAAGGGCAGGCAAAGGTGAAGAAACCTTTGTAAGAAGCTCTGTGTAGACTTTGTACTTCAATTGTTTTTTTTTTACCGTTAATTTGGCACTCTAGTTGTTGGCAGCAATTCAAAGAGAGAAAGGTGGGTGTTTATCTCAAGGAACTGTTTGGGACTCATTATGGGCTGGGAATGAACATAATTCCCAGCGATGAAATAAAACAAGAGTTGTTTGGACTAAGCGTGTGCTTAATTAGGTCTCGGAAGCCTTGGTCAGGAGTGCTGACAGCACTCCTTACTACCACTGATGATGTTACCTAGTTAGTGTAATGAAATGTCTTGCAAGAAAACAAGCAAGCACATAGAGCTCCAAGGACCCCTGAAGTCAAGGACTACCTGTATTTAGCACTCTAACCAGTTTTGGTGTAATAATAGCCCTGATTCCAATATGCCATGATTTTAAGCCTGGGAGATATTTATTATGCATGTCTCTGCTGTGTTTCCGAGTGTCTGTTGCAGGAGAGGGACTTTCTTCCAACCTCAAGCTAGGAGCTCACTGCAGTTCATGTGTCTGTGTTCCTATTCTCTTAGCCATCGGTCACGCATCCTTGGCTGCCATCTGCTCCCCAACTTCATGACAGGAGACAGAAGAGATACAAAGTGGACGTATGTGACTTCTAAGTTATGCACAACAGCATAACTCCATGTGTCTTACTCATCCTTTTTTTTTAAAAAAAAAGCTTCTATTTCTTAGTTTTAATTATTTCTTTTTTCCCCCAATATTTTTTATTGTCCTTTTTCACCTTTTATACATCTTATGATTTATATTGACTGCTTCTTAGTATCATTTGATTGCTTGTTGTACCTATGACTATCATTAAGTGTTGTACCTTATGCTTCTTGACTCTTGACAAACGTATCTTTTCTTTCATGTACACTGAGAGCATTTGCACCAAGACAAATTCCTTGTATGTCCAATCACGCCTGGCCAATAAAGAATTCTATTCTATTCTATTCTATTCTATTCTATTCTATTCTATTCTATCTTAACCTTAATATTAACATACTGTGCCATCATTATTATATAAACCAATCTCATATAACTGTCTACATTTATATACATTTATATACATACATTCATATATGTTTATCTATAATTTTCTTATCTCCGTTAACCTTATTTCTATTTTTAACCATGTATACCAATTGTCCCAAATTTCATAATACTCCAACTCTTCTTTATCTTTTAATTTTAACATCAGTTTATCCATTTCAGCACAATCTAGATTTTTTTTTCCAATTACTAATTCCTCTGAGGGCATATTATTTTGTTTCCAGCATTGTGCGAATGCTATCCTTCTTGCTGTCTATATATGTAGTAAAGTATATTTAATCTTTTTCCTATATGTCCTAAGTTTTAATTATTTCTTTTGGAGTGTACCATAGAGGTAGTCCTCAAATTACAACAGAGGACTTTAGGGATCATTTGAAGTTACAACGTTACTGAAAAAAAGTGATTTACGACCGGTTTTCACTGTTATGATCTTTGCAGCATCCGCCAGGGTCATGCAATCAAAATTCAGATGCTTGGCCACTTGCTTCATATTTATGACGATTGCAGTGCGACCTTCTGACAGGCAGTCAATGGGGAAGCCAGATTCATTTAGTGACTGGGTTACTAAAGGGGAGGGGGGAAAGGGTGGAGGAGGGAAACTTGCCCCACTCGCCTTGCCTGGCCACCAGACTGCTTCCTTTTGCTTCTTTCTTCTTCTGCTTTTGGCTGCACACAAGGAAAGCAACAGAAGTCTTTCTTTCTCTCCCCCAAACTCTGTCAGAAATGAGTCTTTGGGATCCTGCAAGTCATCCTGCTCCAAGAGCAGGCATGACAAATCTCACAAAGACTCGTTTCTGGCGGAGTTTGGGGGAGAGAAAAAAAGACTTCTGCTGCTTCTGCTGTTTTCCTTGCATGTAACCAAAAGTCTCTCTTCCTCTCCTCCTGAGAACAGAGCTGGAGATGGTATCCCGTGATCCCAAATAAAGAATGATTGATTGGTAGGAAAACGGGGTGGGGAATTTTCCTGCAGACTTTTTGGGGGATTATCCCAGGGTCTCTGGTCTGCGGGATTTAAAATTATGACTTTGGTGGTCCCTGGGGTCCAAAAGGTTGGCGACCCCTGGCCTAAATTACTTGTGACAGTCTTGTACTATTGGTTTCAATAGGACAATAATAGGGTAACAAGCCATAGAATCTGTTAGGACCATGATGGCACACATATCAGAAGTGACACGCAGAGCCATTCCTGCCGGCACGTGAGAGGTCACCTGGAACAGACCCACTGCGCCACCCGCCAGCCAGCTGTTGGATATTTGCCATGCATGGCAGGGAGTAGATGCACAGGGAGCCACGCACACATGCACAGAGGAGTGGATCATGTGCAGAGGGTAGGAAGTCACGTGTGCATTGCATTATGGGTGCATGCATTCCCACATGTATGCATGCACACTTTCTGCACGCAATGAGAAAAAGGTTAGCCATCACTGTGTTAGGATATTGTTCTGTCCCAGCCGAAGGTTCCAAAAGCAAACACAGATACTCCAAAAATGAAATATTCATGGCTTTATTCCATAAATAACCCTCTTTGTAGATAACAGGTGGCTTCCAGCCAATTAGTCCAATAAATCAGAGTCTGTAATCATCACACTAACTCCTTCAAACTTTTGCCTTTTGCAAAGGCNAATTAGTCCAATAAATCAGAGTCTGTAATCATCACACTAACTCCTTCAAACTTTTGCCTTTTGCAAAGGCAAAAGCCGTTTGAAACCAGGCTTATATTCCCTAGAGGGAGGGGCCATTAATTAGCATTCTTGCTCCCGAGTCGCCTTCCTGATTGCTGCTGGCGAACCACAACATATATCTCAAGCATTTTATGATGTTTACTCCTGTTTATATGGCACTTCAAGATATACAACAAGAAGTAAAATTGGCAGGTATGACTTTTTATTAATAAGGACAGCATAGCTGTACAATGCAAGAGTCTATTCGAATCAGTCATTATTATATCACTACAATATCTATTCTATATCATTCTTCCTAAACTTGGTGCCCTTCAGAATTCTTGACCTGCATAATCAATATTTGGTGCTTTTCAGCGCAGTCTAGTATCTAGATTCTTAGTCCAAGAGTAGCAGAATCTGAATCAATATTTTTATACTTAGGAGTGGTACTTGAATATATGGATAGTTGAGAAAGGAGCAAGAAAGGAAAACACTTAAAGCAGTGAACCATCACTAATTAAGTAGGAACCAGCATCTTTCTATGTCAATATTGATGTTTGTGTGTCTGGCACTTTTAATTGTCAGAAGACTCCAATGGATAACAAGAGATAACAGATAACAGATAATCAGAGTTGGAAGGGACCTTGGAAGGGGGTTGGTTACTCCCTACACCATTTCTGTCAAATGGCAGTCCAATCTCTTCTTGAAGGTCTCAAGTGATGGCGCTCCCATAACTTCCGAAGGCAACTTCTGTTCCATTGGTTGATTGTTCTCACTGTCAGAAAGTTTCTCCTTATTTCCAGGTTAAATCTCTCCTTGTTCAATTTCCATCCATTATTCCTTGTCCTGCCCTCAGGTGCTTTGGAGAATAATTTGACTCCCCTCTTCTTTGGGGCAGCCTCTCAAATATTGGAAGATTGCTATCATGTCTCCCCTGGTCCTTCTCTTCCCTAGACTAGGCAGGCCCAATTCCTGCAACCGTTCTTCATATGCCTTAGTCTCCAGTCCCCTAATCATCCTAGTTGCTCTTTTCTGCACTTTTTCTTAGAGTCTCAACATCTTTTTTATAGTGTGGTGAACAAAACTGGATGCAGTACTCTAGGTGTGGCTTTACTAAGGCTTTATAGAGTGGTATTAGTTCCTCACTTGATCTCGATTGTATCCCTCTGTTAATGCAATTTAGGATTGCATTAGCTTTTTTGAAAAAGAAAATATTCCAATATATTCATTTACTTTATTGTAATTAAATTGTAAGAAACATTAACTGAACATGGATCATGTTGGATTCTGAATCTCTTTGGATGGTGAGGTGGGTGGCATATAAATTTAATAAGTAAATAAAATAACTATCATAATCCCAACAAGCCATAAGAGGGCTTCATCAACTAAGTAGACTCAATATAAGTTAGCATAACCTGACATTCTCATAGTATTTAAGAACTCCTAGTACTTCTTACATCTTTTTATGGGATCTTAGTTATCCATAGCATTCAGACTATTGATTGTAATTGCATTGATTGTTGGTGTAAATGTTTCCCATTTATGGCATATCTACTCATTAAGCTCTATTGAGATGGTTTGTAGGAGCAAAAGGTCTTGAGATATGCAAAAGAGTGAAAATAGGTTACTTTGCCACCGTGTTTTGGGGGATTTTGAAATCTGTTCTCTTTTTAGGAAGAACTTCGAATACCTGGAGGAGTTCAAAGCAGGGGATATTTTATGTTCCGAGTAAGTCAATTTCAGTTTCTTTCTGGCTCAGGGCTATATGAGAAGACAATAAACAGGACCTATGCTGAGAATTTAGGTTGTTCTTTGGAAATAGTCTTTTGGCTGGCCAATAAATTAGAGCTACCAATAGATGATGCAGCCGATTTTATCATCTTCATGATTCTGCTTTAAATACATAATACAACCAATTTAAGAGGCATACGATACCAGGGGTGGGCTTCAAAATCTTAGCAAAGGCTTCTCTGCCTGGTTGCTGGGTGGGTGTGGCCATGGTGGGTGTGGCCTAGTCAGCCTCCTGCACCACCACGGCCGGGTGTGTACGTGCGTTGTTGCTCTCCCTGGGCTCCAGAGGCTTTCCTCAAGCCTCCGGGAGGGTGAAAATGGCCACCCCAGGCTCCGGAGGCTCTCTGGAAATGGGCCCATTTCCAGCCTTCCCAAACTTCCAAACATTTTTCCTCCCTGAGCGCCCTCCACTTACCTGCATCCAAAATGGGTCGCGTGGGGACCCCTGGGAGAGGTGGGGTGGGGACCCCTGGGAGAGGTGGGGTGGGGCCAGCCAGTAGTGGGATTTGGGGGGTTCTCCAAACTGCACAGAATCGTAGCTGGGGGCTCTCCTGAACCCCTGCGAACTCCTATTTTTTGAACTGAACATCAATCTGTTTCGAGATCAAAGATTGAATAAGGTTGTCCTCCTTCAACTGTGTTGCTTCTTTTGCCTTCATTAATTTCCTGGGCTGTTATGTGTGCATGGACACAAAAAATGCGCACAGCAGGATAGGACAGGATGACCTAAATAAAGAAATCTCCAAAAGGGGAGAGAGTAGAATTGTTCTCAGTGTAGTAGAGCACTGAAATACAGTACTTCCAGCATTTTCTGAAGAGATCAATGAAAAACCCTGAGCATAAATAGGTACGGATGGATCTGATACATGCCAATTGCTCCATTTCTCATTCTTCTATCAGAGAATAATTCTGCAGTCCTCAGCTATAGATTATCACTACTATCCTCCAGCACTACATATATTCTGCTGAATATGTCAATATAAATGCTGGTGAGTTAAATCAATGAGTTGAGCAGACTTCATGGTTTATGTACCTCTCTAGGGCAACTTACAGTCAGAAGGCTTAGTTTAAGGTAAACAGAGGTCAATATTGTTTGCTCATTTTTCCTACTTTTCCTTTACTAATGAAACTCAGATCTCTTCTCTTAACATTCAGCTATAATTAAAACGTAAGAGCAATCTGGAAAAAAAAATCATAATGTGTTAAACCCATGTCACACTGCCCAACGGATGCAAAAAGGACACAGCGGACGAGCAAAATGTTCCATCCGTTGTTATCCGCTCCGCTTCTCAAAAGGGGCAACAAAATTTGCATAACCGGAGCGGACTAAACAGGGATGCGGGAGGAGCAGGGCGGGTGCCAAAGCGGATGCCAGGAACGGAAGCCTAGCGGATGGGAGCAGATGCACATCCAGGGCTTCCGGGGGGCCTCAGCGAAGCGGACCGGCGAAAACGGATTACAGCAGATGAGCAGAACGGACGCCGAGCGGATGAAGCGATTGCACAGCGGGATGCACAGTGGAAGCCCTAGCAGATGCTGGCGTTAATGGCGCCATGCGGGGATGGAATGATTTGCTTCAGCCCTGCGATATAAAGAAAGCAGCTTCAGAAGGCAGGTCGCATTCAGAGAAAGACCTGCTTGCCGGAGGATTGGCGCCTTGCCTGCCCTGCCTGCATGTCTTGCCTTGCCAGCTCCCTGCCAGCCTGCCTGCAAGCTGCATGCAAGCCTTAGCTGCCAAGCCTGCTGCAAGCTTGGCTTGCCAGCTTGCCTGCAAGCCTTGTGCCAAGCCAGCCTGCTGCAACCTTGCTTGCCAAGCCATCGCCTGCCAGCCTTTGCTGCTGCCCTTCCGTGCCAGCCTGTGGTTTCATGTCTGCGCGCTGGTCATGCCTGCTGCCTAGCCTGTCTGCAGCCTTGGGCCTGCCACCTTGTGCCTGCTCTGCCTTGGTTGCCTCGCTTGGTGCCCAGCCTTGCTGTCTGCCTGCCTGCCAGCCTTGGTGCCTGCCTGCCTGCCAGCCTTGGTGCCTGCCTGCCTGCCAGCCTTCCTGCCAGCCTTCGGTTTTCTGGCAGCCTCCCTGCCAGCAGCAACCCCACAACCATGCGGAAGCACAGCAAGCCTCAGCCATCTGCTGCCAGCCCTGGCAAGAGGGACAGGGCCACCATTCCGCCCCCTGGCCTCACTCTGTTCTCCCTGGGGTTCTGCAGCACTGGCTCGTTCTTCTTGGGCTGTCGCTTCTGCTGCTTCTTGCTTCTGGAGGAGCTTGATGACAAAGCACTCAGCACCAGCCACCTCCACAGCACCTGCACCCTTCACCCCTAGGACTGAGCGACCAAGAGGTGTACCAGAGACTCATTTTTGGTCTTATAGCTTGTTGTTTAATAAGTCTATTTATGATTCACACACTTGCTTCATTTCTTTTTTTCAATAAAGTCTTGCTGGAAACTTTTAGAAATGGTTTAAGCCTTTGCATGCTTGTGGGATGGTTAAGATAGAGTGGGATGGGTTGAGATAGCTGTGGAATGGGCAGGGATACCTGTGGGATGGTAATAGCTCTGGGATAGATAAACCTCCAGTGCAAGCCTAGTGGGACTGTATGGTCCACCCTCCCAGGTGCCACACCTACGGCCCTTTATTATCAATAATAATGTAATAATTATCCAAACATGTCAACATTAACACCAAACTCTTTATTAAACGCCCTGTTCATTGTAGGCCAACCAAACATACATCGGCCCATCTCATCCGTGTGATGAGACAGGCTGAAGGAAGCATCCATTAAGCATCTACCATCCTGTCTTGCCACTCCACTGCTCCAGCTGGGGAGTTGCATCATTGTCTCAGGAGGTGTTGCGCTGCTTCTTGCTTCATGTGAGGCTCTGTTGGGGCCTTGCATATCCTCAGTGTTGATCAGGTTTCTCCCTTGCCTCCATTCCCCAGGCTCCATGCCCCATTGCCTTGCTGGAGGTCCACGAGCCTGTTCTGCAAGACTGGGTAGCGGCAGTGCGCATGAGATTGTGCAGGATGCAGCAAGCTTCCATGATCATCCTCACGGTCTCTGGGCAATGCTGCATGGTGGTGAGAAGTACCTGGAACCTGTTGGCCAGGATGCCAAAGGCGTTCTTCCACCACCACCTTGCCCTGGACAGCCTGTAGTTGAAGATCCCTCTCTCTCACAGGTGAGGAGTCTGGAAGTGTAAGGGCTTCATGAGGGTAGGTTGTGAGGGAGAAGGCGGTCATCCCTCACGATGAAGTAGGGCAATCTTGTGTGTCGTTGGGCAGGGGTTCTGGATCTGGGAAGCCCACGATGAGGTTGCCTTCCAGCTCCTCCTTGAGGTGACTGGCGTTGTATACCTGGGCATCTGAAGATGAGCCGTTGCCTGAAGCATCGATGTACATGAACTTGTAGTCAGCATCGACCATGGCGAAGAGGATGATGCTGAAGAAGCCCTTGGAGTTGAAATAAGTGGAGCCTGAGTTGGTTGGAGCTTTGCAGGCACGTGCTTGCCATCTATGGCTCAACGGTGTGTGGTAACTTCAACTTCTGATACCACTGCTCTGCAACTTTCTTCCATCCTTCTTCAGTGGAGGGGTACTGGAGGAGCTCCTCTTGTATTCTTCGATGATGGCCTGCACGCACTTCTCTGACCACAATGCTGATGGCACCTCTACAGCCGTACTGCATGCTCCTGTAGGAGGTCCCTGAGGCCAGGTGGCGCAGAGTGAGTGCCACCTTGAGCCCAGGTTCCAGGATGGGCCGGAAGCTGGGTGTTTGCCTTGGTCAACCTGGGTGTCAGCCGCTGCACAACTTTGTCAAACATGGCATGGAGGCATCCTCATGAAGTTCTGGAATGCCCGAGTGTCTTCGTTCCTGAGGCTCCACCATCAGCTTGTTGTACAGTCCGTCCTCTGCTCTTCTGGGCGAACCATTTCGGATCCGGGCTCTTTTTGGGTGGCTCCTTTTCTTCTCGCAGTAGAGTTCACAGAGATCTGTGGATGGCTTCGCACTGTTGCAGAAGAAATGGTGGCTGCCGAAAGGACTTTGTTACAATCCACGGTGGACATGACTGGATACTTGGAAGAGGAAGAGCCAGATTGAAGGGCTGCAGAGGTCTGCACCGCTGGGCTGCTGTTCTGAAAGTGAGATGCAGGCGAGTTGCTCCTCCTTTTTATTAGCAGTTATAGGTGTCCCTTTGCATCTCTAGGCATCCTCTATGCATCTGTAGACATCCTTATATCCGAGATAGGTCCCTCTGCGAACGGTTTTTTCCGTTTTAAATGCTTTGTTTCCGTTCTGCATTCGCTAGGCATCCGTTCTGCATCCATTCTGCATCCGTTCCGCTCCTCCCTGTGTCGCAGGCGGATGGAGTTCCACGGATGCGTAGCGGACGCTAGGAATATAGCGGATGCGTAACGGATGCAGAACGGATGCGTAGCGGATGCGTAGTGGATGCAGAACGGACGAACTGGATACATTTTCCGCGCAAAAGTTTTGGCATCCCAAAACTTTTAGCAGATGAAACGTCAATAAACGGATGCTGGACGGATAGAGAGGAAGCAAAACGGAGGCAGTGAGTACATCGCGTTTGCTCGAACGGAATAACGGATGGCAAGGTTTTTTGTCCGTTTTACATCCTCTTTGCATCCGTTGGTTCAGTGTGACATGGGCTTTAGAAATATGTTTCAAATTGCAAATTGCAGAAAATGAGTTTATAACTCTCACAGAGGCATTCCAAAAAATACTACTTATCTATCCTTTCTTTTTCTTTTGTAGCCACGTAACGGAAGAAGATCAGCTGCTCTCCATTAAAAAGGTTTTTAATCTTACTTTTTGTTTCAAGTAATGCTTTATAATATAGTTGGAATGGCTGTGGAAAAGTATAGAAATTATATTTCACCAAATCTTATATTTTTAATTTTTTTTAATAAATACTCTAGGCACTAACATGCATGGATGCACGTATTATAGATAAGTATGTGTGTGTGTGTTCCTAACCATTCTACTAAAGAAGTTAAAGAAGTGGATAAGGATTAAATTTCAGCATTTTAAGGCATCCTTTCATCTCCCCAGCAAGAAGCCAACCATTAAAAAAAAAAATCAAAGAAATAATTCCAGTGCCCATTTTTTTGTCCTGAGAACAAAATCTCACTTTTTCTATCATATCCTTCCCAATGTGTAATGGAAGATTTTACTGCTTCTCTACATTACTGCTTCCATATGTCCTGATTTTGTCTGTTTAGAATTGTGTAACCACCTGATTATTCAAAAACTATAAATGTAACCTAAGCCATGTACAATTTTCTAAAATCCTTTAGTGGTATAACTCTGGTTGGTAGAGCCACTTTGCTCTTTTAAAAAGCCCTTTTTGGTCTTCATGGATAAGAATGGAGGTTTGTTCCTGTCATGCCCCTGTCAGAATCTGAATCCGAGAAGAGAAAAAGCTGACAGGGAATGGGGGTGTGGCTTCACTGGCTGTGGAGGAAACTGGGGAAGGGCAAAGTCCAGCTGGGCAGAGCAGGGAAGAGGTAGAACAAGGGAGAGGGAGTTCAGAGGAAGACCCAGGCATACTCCCTCTTCATTCTCGGGCACGCAGGGAGGAATGGAAAAGAGAGCAAGGTGGATTGTGTGGCTTACGGGGGAGGAAAGGGCTCTGATTCCCTTCATTAGCCACACCTAGGAATGAAAGTTTAAAAGAACGGAATGCTGACTGCGGTGAGCAAATGTGACTTTATCCTGTGTTGTCTTTGCTTATCTGTGTTCCTGGTGTCTTCCCAACTGTGTGAGTTTTGCTGTGCCTTCATGTCTGGGATTCTTGCTCCTGCCCTGCCAAACTAATTACCTCAATTTGGCTTGATTGGATTTATAGTTACAGTTTGTGTTGACCATGTTTTGGACTTGATTCTCTGCAGTTAAAGGCTGTTCCTGGGAGAATTTTTCTCCAGCCAGAAGGTAAACCTGAACATTGGGGGGGCAAAGCTGGAACTAATAAAGGGACTATTGATTATCTGACTGTGCCACATCCCAGGTTATCACAGTTTCCATAGCATCACCCACTCTTCAAAGTCTTCTATCCTACAAACAGATACTTCCCTGCCTCAGTGGGGCAAGTTGTAATTCTGTGAAAGGCACCACATTTAAGAGAGAGAGAGAGAGCAGATTCTTGGAGAAAGTTCCAGTCCAGCCTTGAAACTCTGTATTAGAGCAAGCACAGATTCCAGTAATGGATTTTACTAATCAGTATCACAAAAATATTAATATTCTCCCAGGCATATAACACTAATCCATTTTTAAAAGTATCTATCATAAAAATGTCATGTTTAATATATTATTATAATTATTTTTCTTTCTTTCTTTAGGCTTGTTCTTGGGTCACTTTTGGGGCTGCAGAGAAAAACAGACATCTTATGTGCTATTAAATGTCGAAGCTTTTTTTAAAAGATACTCTATCCACAGCACAAAATTCTTACCATTAAAAATGCAAACTTCTGCATGTTTACTCACAAAAATGTTCTTATGCTCACATTAGTGTTTAGAGGTGTGCAACCTAAAGTACCATTTTTAAAGCATCTAAACATTATTCTATTCCCTTGTGTTACAACTTTTGAAATGGTGTGAAATTAAATTATAAACAAAAGTGTTGTATGGACCTTGCTGGTTGAGTGAATGCTACATATATATAGTTTTTCCCTCCTTTATTGTAAATAAAAACATTCAATAGAGAGTTGTTTTTAATGAGAATATTTTAATGAGAATGTCGCTGATTGTTAAATGTCTTGTTTTCTGTGCTTTAGGTCTTATGATTTCCTTTTAGGCTTCAGTGTTTCTGCAATACAACTAATGCACTAATATCCAGAATATTTTGAAATGTGTCCTCCTTGCATATTATGATATTATGAAGCAGGAGAACATTGGAAGTGGAGTTAACAGAAATGAGGAATGTTCAAAATCTTGACTTCATTTCTTTGTGTTACCATCTACACTTCTTAAACATCCCATTCTGGTGGCATTCAACTTTCTTTAATGAAACACTGGCTTAAATATAGCCATTTAAACTTTTTTGAAAAACATTTATTTGCTGCAAAAGTCTGCTTCTTACCCAATTACTATATATTTCCTTGGGCAGTCTAAAATCATGAAAATCTATCTATCTATTTAATCTTTGCAGTTCTTAACATTTCTCAATTCCTTTTTTAATTTATTAAATTCTCTAATAAACATTTGACGAAAGAATAGATCCATGTACTTAATCCATGTACTCTAATTTTTTGGCATTGATGTAAAACTTGCAAAGCTTCCCTGCATTTTCCCTGTCAAAGACAACTAAGTAGGCAGATGCAAAAGCCTCTTATTTTTATCCTCCATTCATTCTGTTGGAAGGAGTTCTAATATTCTTATACGACATCTTTTTCTGAGGTTATCCTATTTTCAGTCCCATTTCTATCATATTTTTCTTGTTCCATATCCATTTTTTCCAAGATCCACTATTGATACGACCAAAAATGAGTTGTCCATCAGAGGAGAATGCTGTAATTCCCCTTAGTCAAGCTTTTGGTGACCTATTGTTCATGATTAATTTTCCCATGTTCTTCTTTTGTTGTACTTATGTTTTGGTCTGTTACTGCAAATAAAGTATTGCTACTAAAAATGTCCTCCATTCAGAACTCTTGTCATTGTCATCCTCATTCTCATTTCTGGCCATTGTCTATACACTTCTACACAAGGCCTCTTCTGCATGTTTCCAACCAATACAATTTTGAATTTTCCTTTGCCAACTGGGCCCACGATACTTCAATCCATCTTGTTTTAGGTCTTTTTGTGGACACTTCTGATCAAGTGGAATCCATTCTATAACTGCCTTAGTCCACCTGCCATCAGTTCTTCTAGTTTGAAAATGTGTGGACTTCAACTCCCAGAACGGAAGAGCTGAAGTCCACACATCTTCAAATTGTGAAGGTTGAGAAACACTGCTCTTGACCATTGCCTCCTCTCACATTCTCATTTTTCCACAGGGTATGGTCAGCATCAAATGGGCCTACAGGTAGGATTCTCCTTTGCTTGTCATAACTTTGGTGAATGGAGGTTTTCACATGTTGTTTTGTTGTAGGACAGAACAGATTTAGGATAGACAGACAGACAGACAGAATTCTTTATTGGCCAAGTGTGATTGGACACACAAGGAATTTGTCTCAGTGCATATGCTCTCAGTGTACATAAAAGAAAAGAGACATTCATCAAGAGTCAAGAATCATAAGATACAACACTTAATGACAGTCATAGGATACAATAAGCAATCAAATCATACTAGGAAATGGTCAATAAAAATCTTTAGGATACAAGCAACAAGGTTACAGCCACAAGTCATAAGTGAGAGGAGATGGGTGAAGGGAAGGATGAGAAGATTAATAGTAATAGTAGATTTGTAAATAGTTGGACAATGTTGAGGGAATTATTTATTTAGCAGAGTGATGATGTTCAGGAAAAACTGCCCTTGTGTCTAGTTCTGGTGTGCAGTGCACTATAGTGTCGTTTGAGGGTAGAAGTTGAAACAGTTTATGTCTGGGATGTGAGGGATCTGTAAATATTTTCACAGCCCTCTTTTTCACTTGTGCAGTATACAGGTCCTCAATGGAAGGCAGGTTGGTAGTAATTGTTTTTTCTGCAGTACACGACGTTACCAACCTACTCATGCCACATTTGGCATTCCTTTCTAATGGCTAGAAAAGTACAGATCATTTCTGGCATGTTTTGGTCAAAGCACAATTAAAGTTTAGTTTTGCCCAAAGCATGCCTGCATATTCTGTGCAGGACGTGATTCCAATCTAGGGTTCCCTTTCAAGACAACATATCAGCAAGGAGTCATGTGCAGTGTACTGATACACACTGAGGCTTTATAGCAGGGGTCCCCAAAGTTGGCCACTTTAAGACTTGTAGACTTCAACTCCCAGAATTCTAGAGAATTCTGGGAGTTGAAGTCCACAAGTCTTAAAGTGGCCAAGTTTAGAGATCTCTGCTTTATAGCATTGTTTACAAAAAGTGGAACCATGAACGGTAAGTAAAAATTACCTCTGGGAAATATAGCAAATAGTATTCAGTAGCTGTATTTGTTTATTCTTTGAGCAAATCCCTTTTGTATCTTAAATATAACATTTATCCACATGTGCCACTCAATCTGTGCTTGTAATCATCATCAGATTAGCCTAATAGGTTGATATCAGTGGAAAGAAAGAAGTGTGGAATCCATGATGCTACAATAAAGTGCCTTTGTTCATTTGTTTTTGTGCTTCTCTTACTATTGGCTTTCTCTACGGATTACCTCTACCACTTGCAGAGAAGAAACTCATAGGACAGAGACTGGAATATCAGTGTGCTGAATTCATAAACTATCCATTTCCTTTGTTGCTTTGTCTATGCCTGTGCATTACATCGACTCCTTTTTTATATCTATGGTAAAAGGTGTTTCAGAATTCATAGAATAGCAGAACAAAATCACAGAGTTGGAAATGGATCTTGGAGATCTTCTAGTCTAAGCCCTGCTTAGGTGGGAAACCCTATAATTTCAGACAAGTGGCTGTCAATCTTCATAAAAGCCTCCTGTATTGGAACATTCACAACTTCTGGAGGCAAAGTGGAAAGTTGCAAATGGACATTGAAGGCAGTGGTGGGATTCAAATTATTTTACTGCCGGTTCTATGGGTGTGGCTTGGGGATAACAAGGGAAGGATACTGTAAAATCTCCATTCCCTCTCCACTCCAGGGGAAGGTTACTGCAAAACCCCATTCCCTCCCAACCCCTCTAACCTGCTTTCCAGCTCTGTTCTCCTGTGCAGGGCAACAAAAAAAGATCCAGCCAATCAGCTGGGAGGCAGAGAATAGATGGGGGCGGGACCAGCCAGAGGTGGTATTTGCCGGTTTTCCAAACTACTCAAAATTTACGCTATCGGTTCTCCAGAACTGGTCAGAACCTGCTGAATACCCACCTCTGGTTGAAGGTCATGCCCAGTGCAGGAATCCACTGCTGTGGATCTTCTACTGGCTCCTCCCAGATTCTGAAGCGGTTGGTTGGTTATTCAGCTGAAAGCCCAAAAAGATGT
Source organism: Laticauda laticaudata (assembly GCA_004320025.1). Classification (NCBI taxonomy): domain Eukaryota; kingdom Metazoa; phylum Chordata; class Lepidosauria; order Squamata; family Elapidae; genus Laticauda; species Laticauda laticaudata. The sequence continues at coordinate 6,154 of BHFT01073808.1, read as the reverse complement.
AAGCTGGTGGCATCTGAGCTCAGTGTTGGGGTATCCCCTTGGCAGTTCCTAAGCATCATGCAGGTCAGAGCTAAAACGATATCGTATGTTTACTCTGTGCCAAGTATATTCACTTTTACCTGTAGGTAGCAGTTGACTCAATAAAAATGGAAACGTGCTTTATTTCCAGGCTGTTCACAATGAAAATAGAATAGGACATGAAGTCTTGCTTGCTTTGACCCAAGTTAAGCTCATTGAAACGTGCCACAAAAGGACTAATAGATGTGGTTTGGGAAAGGAAACTGCCCTGAAACAGCACAGAGAAAAAAAGAGTGAGATTATTAAGCAGTAAGCTCTATCAGTTGTAATTTAAAATTGCACTGTGCAAGGGTAAATGCACCCAATGATGGGAGCAAAGGCTGCAGTAGTTCTAGAAACAAAATATGAAAGCAAACATTAATAGCTCCTAAAGTGTATTGAATTTATAGTAGGCCTACTCTATGCTGCCAAAATCCAGAGATCCATTAAAGACAATTATTTTGGGTAGACTTAATACGGTTCATTTAGATTTTGTCTTACAGGGATGCATGAATTCAGCCATGGTGGATTTGTTAACCATGCTTGACAACTTACTCTACTGTATGAGCTGCATTAATTGTATTCACTATCAAAACCAAAATTAAGGAATCATAGCTTTGTTCGATATAAAGTCTTCTGAACAAAAAGTAGTAGGAAGGAAAGAACTGTTATTGCATATGTCACTTTAGATCAGCATTTTTCAAACTTGCCAAATTTACAATGTGTGGACTTCAACACCCAGGATTCCCCAGCCAACCAAATTCACGTCAACAAGTTTGCAAAACTGTTTTAGATGAAGAAGGCAAAGCATAACTATATATGAAGAACAAAGCAAACGGTGACTGAACCAATAACTAATATTTTTTAAAAAGACACCCAGGTTCAAGTTTATCTACAAACCTGTCTCTTAACTCCAATGGATTAAATTCTATGAGAAATGAAAAATAAAGACACTTATGGGCATCCTATGTTGAAAATGTGTTTCTACACCAGCCATAACAGATAAACACTTACAGAAGTGAGCAATACTAGAGCCCTTTGGACAATTACGTAATCTTATGACTGTATATTTTGTCTCTAAACATTCCTCACGAGTCTTAAAATATTTACATAAATAAGGGCATATTATTTATATTACAAAACTATCATAGTGTTATTAGGCCTCAAGGCTCCTGTATCTCAGTACTGGAAATCCTACTTTTATGAGAATGTTGAAAATTCAGTTAGAAATCTTCCATCTTTTAAAAGAATGATAAATTCAAGATTCCGGAATGTGACAACTAACATAATTTTAAACAATAAATTTATAATTGTACTGCAGACACATGCACCTATTATTAAAATTTTTATTTATTTATTATTAAAATTATCTTTTACAAATAATAGCAGTCCTATTTATCTTTATAAAACTAGTAAGCTATAGCTGGCTGGGGAATTCTGGGAATCGAAGTCCATGCATCTTGAAATTGCCACAGTAGGGAATCCTGTTTGACACCAAAGACCATATATTTTCTACACTAAATTTGACCAAAAATGGCCCATCATATACCCCAAACAGTAGGGGACTCCAAATAAAATATTCTGGATCAGCTGTATCTTGCCCAACTTTAAATCTTCATTTTGTTTTCAAGACATTGGTGCTTTGATATATGCTGACTTGATCAGCAGTGTTTTAGTAGCAACTCAGATTAAGAATGATTTATTCTGAGCAGTCCCATGATGACCCAGGGAGTGGCATAAAAGCAACAAAGTCACAAAAATAGGTAAAGTCCCTTTAATACCTCCAACTTCACCTCCAATGTCTAGTTATCCTTGGCTGGAGAAAAAACCTCTCCCAAGAACAGTTTTTAAAGGGAAGAAATTCAGTCCAAACTCAAAGTATATATAGATTATAAATAAAAAGAAACACAAACCACGCTGCAGCAATTAATGAAACAGGGCAGGATAAGGAATTGCAGACTTAAAAGACAATGAAATACAGTTGGGAGGACACCAGAACCCAGATAAGACTTGACAAAGATTAATTCACTCTGCTTCCAGCAAGGTGCTGCGTGCAAACGCCTTTTTTAAATCCTGTTTTCCCAGCTGCAGCTAATGAAGGGAATCAGGGCCCTTTTCTCCCCCATAACCCACGTAACTCACGTTGCTCCCTTATCCATTCCTCCCTGCATGCCCTAGGATGAAGAAGAGGTGGCCCTGGGTTTTCCTCTGAATGCCCAGCTGGACTGTGCCCTCCCCAGTTTCCTCCATAGCCACTGGAGCCACACTCCCACTCCCTGTCAGCTGTTTGACCTCCCCCTCGGAATCAGATTCCAACAGGGGCATCACAAGTCCATGCATGGAATACTCTGAGAAATGAACAGGGAACATGAAATAATTTACGTTAAATGTATAACAAGATAAGTTAGCCAAAGTTCAGGTCCCTTGTATTATATTTACAATATTGTTAGCCAAAATGTATTACCTTGGTGTCTCAATGACTTACCTATCCTCTAGGGAAAATATTTTAGGATTCAAGAGTTGTAAGGAAATTGATTTGAGAGTCCAGAATGCACCATCAATTCCTGTATATTTACCAGGACATTGATATCCATGGACCAGTGGTGGGATTCAAATTTTTTCACTACCGGTTCTGTGGGCATGGCAGGGGAAGGATACTGTAAAATCTCCAGTCAGAGGTGGTATTTGCTGGTTTTCCGAACTACTCAACATTTCTGTCTAGAACTGGTCAGAAACTGCTGAATACCCACCTCTGCCATGGTCACCATATTGGCTACTCCTGCTTTAGAAAGTTAAGAACAATGTCTTGAAAGTCACCTGGAAAATATATGCAATCAATATCTAAGTACATATAATTTAGCCAGAATGATCCCGGTATTGATCAAACAACTGAAGTTTCTAAATAGATTTCATATCAAATTTAGAAGCATAAATCAGTGGAAGAAAGTCAATTTATGTAGGAGAGAAGCATAAAAGTGCGTAATGAACAACAACAAAACTTGAAAACCTTTGAGACAAAATTCTGCTTTCATCTACTCATCATCTCTTACCTGGATAGCAAATATTCAGTTTGCCTGCCACTGTTCCTATTGCTATCTTTTGGAAAGATTGTTCAGCAGTGATGATGATGATGATGATGATGATGATGATGATGATGATGATGATGATGATGATGATGATGATAGTGGCATTGTTACAGTAGCCAGGAGACCACAATGCTATTGCAGATTAGTAGTTTGGTTTGCCAAGGTACCCACCCTGTTATAGGAAATGCTTGCATGCTTCCCAAGGTGCGCCACAAGGAGGTGAGCTGACTCCAACCCGAGAGAAAGATGAGTGGCTCTTCCTGCAACATCATCCAAGACCCCCTCTCTACCTGGAGCGGCCTCAAACAAGCATCACAACCAGGAAGGTTCAGAGCCATCAGGAATCTGACTACCCGCACAGAGCAACCAGCTCATTTCCCTATTAAGTGGTACCTATCTATCTACTTGCACAGAACATGCTTTCGAATTACTAGTATTAGATGGACAGAAGCAGATGCAAGTGATAGAAGCTCACCCTGCCATGCAGTGCTAGGGCTCGAACCTCAGAAGCTGAGATTATCTCCAGCATTATTAAACCACTGAGACACCGGGCCTCCTGTATGGCAGTTAAATAGCTATCTTATTTGAGGGTGGGGGGAGGTTGACTTCTTTCACCTTAAAATTCTCTAGCGAATGAATGGAGAAGGGAAGGCGATGCTGTCAATTAAAAACTAACAAGGCCATTAATTTCTGGCTTCCTGATTTATGGACCTTGGAACTCTGAAAGGATTCTAATGAAGAGGAAGAGATTAAAAAAAAAACTTCTGTTGTCCAAGTAGAGGTGAGATGATTGCATGCTGTAACTTAGTGATACCTGGGACTTCTCTTCACAAAGGATCCAAATGAGGACACCGAATGGAATGACATATTAAGAGATTTTGGGATTCTGCCTCCAAAAGAAGAGGTTAAGGATGAAATTGAAGAAATGGTTTTACGTTTACAAAAGGAAGCAGAAGGTAAGGGCCCGGCTTTCATCAGTTATTAAAATTAACTTCCTCTCATCTCTGTAGCAAATTAAGCACTTTAATATGATATGTAGATAATATAGACTTTCTTCAAAAAGCAAGGGGAAGCTGCTGCCTTGGGCATCATACCTGCGCCCCCCTGTTCCTTTCACCAACACGATTGCTGTAGGTAGGCCTTCCATATCTAAACTCCCAAAATTAAAATGTCTGCAGCATGATTTTTTTTTCTTTCCTATCATAATTAGTAATCTTCTAGTTCTTGCCAGCCAGATATATAACCAAGAGGTTTCATTAGACTAGACCAGCGGTCGCCAACCAGTGGGCCGCAGCCCACTGGTGGGCCATGATAAAATTTGGGTGGGCCACAGAGAAATCTCACCCCCAGAGCAAACACCCCCCCAAAGAAATTAATCCAGGCTGTGCAGAAACGCAAGGCTGCTCAGCCACATGGCCCACGGGAACCCTCCCCGCTCACTCACTTCTTACCTGGCAAACTTGCCTGCTAAATTACTATTTTTCCTTTTTCCGAAAATCATCTGTTCTGCTGTGCTGGGAGATTTCGATTAGCTAGAAAGTAGGAAATGGTTGGATTTCTTGCTTTCTAGCTAGTCTTTAGATCTTCAGCTCTGCTTTTAAGCACAGCCGAACCTCCCTTAGGATTGAACGTTTTATTATTCTGTGCAGAGTCATGGCAAGCAAATTTTATGTGACAGACTGAGTTAGCTGATGGCAGATAGATANAAAAGTTGCTCTTTTTTAAATAAAAAATTCAATATTTATATAAATATTTATAATATTTACATACAAGCCATGCCCAGACACTCACATGACCACCAAGCCACACCCACAAATTAGGCCACACCCACAGAACCAGTTAGTCGTCCCTGGGATTTAAAATTATGAGTTTGGTGGTCCCTGAAGTCCAAAAGGTTGACAAACCCTCGACTAGACATACCCAGTTCCTGCAACCGTTCTTCATATGTTTTAGAATTTCATTGAAGGCTGCATCAGGGTTGTATCTGACCTTGGGGAGGGAGGCAGATGGGCATGGCCTGGATGGCTGTGGTCAGCTCAACATCACTTGTGTCGGAGGTGCCTGTGGTTGCCTGAGGGGCTCTGCCAGAGAAAATAGGCTCCCGAGCTCTGTTTTCAGCTGCAATGGTCACCTACAACCCTCTGCCAGAGAAAATGGAGCTCAGAAAGGCTTCCCGAGCTCCGTTTTCGCCATCAGAGGCACCATGGGCTGGTCCTTTGCTGTTTCCAGGTTGGTGCCATGGGCCACATCTATGCATCCTGTGGGCCAGATCCAGTCTGCGGCAGAGGTGGTATTCAGTAGGTTCTAACCAGTTCTGGAGAACCGGTAGTGGAAATTTTGAGTAGTTTAGAGAATCGGCAAATAACACCTCTGACTGGAGACTTTAATTCCTTCCCTTGCCATGCCCACCAAGCCATGCCTACAAAACCAGAAGTAAAAAAAATTGAATTCCACCACTGGTCTGTGGGCCTTGAGTTTGACACCTCTGCTATAGGTAAAGGAAAGGCAATGTCCCCAGGAGGAAAGGGAATCTTTGAAACAGAATATTTGAATCTGAAGCTTTTCACACATAGCCTAACATTCCTCCATCCCTCAGCCTTTCAGCCATGAGCCATTTAACCTCAGGACTTCATTGAATTGACTAGCATCTCCACAGTTCACAGAAGAGAGCTCAGATTCGAAGCTGGCAAAATAGTAATTTTGCCTGCAGAGGCCATTTCATATGTAACTTCTGAAAATGAGATTTAAAGGCGAGGTCCTTGGCATTACTTCATCAAACTACTCCTAAAACTAAAATCTTATGCTATCTCTGGACAATTGCACAACTGGATAGAAGCATTCTTGTCAAATAGACAACAAATGGTCAAAATTGGGAATATCCTAACAAATTATGTACCTGTCAACAGTGGTGTCCCGCAAGGCAGTGTTCTAGGATCAACTTTTTCATACTCTACATAAATGACCTCTGTGATCATATCAAGAGCAACTGCGTTCTTTTCGCTGATGATGTA
>BHFT01073802.1:28132-40018 GCA_004320025.1 Laticauda laticaudata | reverse complement strand
CCTCTCTGGGGCAGCCCCTCAAATACTGGAAGATGCTCTCCTGTCTCCCCTGGCCCTTCTCTTCCCGAGACTAGCCAGGCCCAGTTCCTGTAACCGTTCTTCATGTTTTAGCCTCCTCTCCCCTCATCATCCTGGTTGTCATCACTCTATTTTTGTTTGCCTAATTGGTTTTATTGGGCCCCATAACCTATGATTTGGAGGAAAGCCCCAGCCACAGGGAGTCAAGGCGGAATGAAATAAATGTTCATTTAAACATAAAATATTATTTAATATTATTGAAGTGTTAAATATTACTTAAACTTGTTTAAGTAGAAAGGTTTACTGATTTAAATGGGACTTAATCGAATGCTGAAATAGAAACATTTACTCAAGTACTTAAATGCTCGGCTTAAACACCTGCAATTGAGCCCCAAATTTCTATTGCTAAGCAGGGCAGCTGTTAAGTGAGGTTTGACCATTTTACAACTTTAATTTTGTCACTGTTGATAAAGGTCATTAAGCGAACCTCGTAGCTGTTAAGCACATCTGGCTTCTCTCGTTGACTTGGCTTGTCAGAAGCTGCCTGGGAAGGTCGCCTATGACAATCACATGACCCTGGGATACTGCAACTGTCATAAATACATTGGTTAGGATGTCAGAAGAGCCCCGGGTTCAAATGTGAGTTCGAACCCCCATCTGCTCTGCCTGGCTTTCTACGTGAAACCCTTCTGATCGATCCCCAGAATTCAACCGGGATCCCCTCCCTTTCTCTCTCTCTAATGGCGGGGGTTAACCCAACGCGGACGGTGCGCCTGCTCTAAAACAAAACCACCGTCTCCCGACTCCTCCAGGCTCTATCGACTCCCCTCGGAACGCAACTGGTAAAATATTGTTTTATGGATTAGCAGATGGACTGCGAATGAGCTTATAATGGACTTCCCCTGATCAATTGGGGCTCTGTAATGGCTGGAGAGCAGAGAGTGAATCAGACCAGCTTGTCTGTCTGTCTGTCTTCCTTCCCTTCTTACCTTTTCTTCTCCTTCCTTCCTTCCTTCCTTCCCTCCCTCTTTTTTCCTTTCCTTCCCTCCTCCCCATTGTCCTTCCTTCCCTTCCTCCCTTGAATTTTCTTTTCTTCCTTCCTTCCTGCCTTCCCTGTTCCTCTCCTTCCTTCCTTCCTTCCTTCCTTCCTTCCTTCCTTCCTTCCTTCCTTCCTTCCTTCTTTCCTTCCTTCTCCCCNCTTCCTTCCTTCCTTCCTTCCTTCCTTCCTTCCTTCCTTCCTTCCTTCCTTCTCCCCCTCCCTTTCTCCCCAACCCTGCAAAGAACTAAATTGGCTTAATCCAAGCAGTTGGCACAAAGCAATTTCCCAAAGCAGAGGGCAGACTGGTTGTGACTCCTCCCTGCAATTTTATTTTAATCTTTTTGCCATCTTGTTCAGTGAGCTACACTGGCCCTGAATCGGCAGGTTCCATCACAGGCTGCTGGTCACTCTTTCTTGTTTGGTCACACAGCCAGCCAGATATTCAGACTGGATTTGACAGCTAGTAAGGTAGCCTCTGAGTATAACAGGCAGTTCCAAGTAGGGTGGGGTTTTTTTTTTGCAAAGTCAAAATATTCAGGTCTAATAAGTTCAAAATTTCCATGTATCTTGGCAGCCCTTTAAGTGTCGCTCCAAGGGCTCCTGTTAGTATCAGCACAACCACTGATTTCTTCCTTCATAGTTGCTCAACTTCAATTTGCAAAGCACGATATTCCGTGGTTTTTTTTTTCTAGCCATTTCTCTTCCATGTGTGCCTCACCTGGTATTGCAATCTTATTATTATTATTTTGACAATGTATGCATTTGTGTTTTTTGTTTCTCATTCCTTTCACAGTGGATGGATGCATCCACCGTGCCGCAGGACCTTTGCTGAAAGAAGAATGCCGGACACTGAATGGTTGCGAGACTGGAAAAGCAAAAATCACCTGTGGGTACCGTCTCCCAGCTAGATGTGAGTATAGGCAACTGGCCATTTGGACGGGACGAGTCACTGGATCACTGAATTCGGTCAGAGGGGGAAAAAGAGGTGCAGGAAAGGGCAGGAGTGTTGAAACAGATCCGTACAAGGAAGGAATCAAGAAACGGAGATAAGTTTAGCCTTGAAAACCAGTGGCTACACATTTTTTATTCCTGAACTCAGAACCCTGAATCATGGCTCTGTATCAGAGGAGGGCAAAAATCTGGTTTAAACTTGAGAACTTGCTAACGCTGAAAGCTGTTTGATAGCATAAACAATGTTCTAGATTAGACAGTTTGACTACAAAGAGACCCTTAGATTCAGATTAAAGCTCAGAAAATCATTTTTAAGACCTCTCTGAGCACAATGTTAAATATGCTTTGATTGACAGCCAAGTAGGAAGGCAGATCCCATACCCAATTTACTGAATCAGGCAGTGTTTGAGAATAGTTGCAGTGAAACTGACCGGAGCCAGGAAGGTGTTTCTGTCGCATCCTCCAACTTTTTCTTTTCACTTTTGCTTCATGGCCCTGCCCTCCTTCTGCCCAGTAATGCAATTGGCAAGGTAAAGGTCAGAGACAACACGCATTTCTCCATGTCCCTGTCCATTTTCTTTCTCTCTTTTGGCAGCTCTCTGATGCCACTGACAGTACAGGCACGTGGCCTTGTCAGTTTCACCAGATAGATAGGCTGGTGTGCAGCATCAGGACTGATGTCAGTTTTCCAGCTTCCTTCGAAAGCCGCCGTGGAGAAGCTGCAAAAAAAGGGGAAGATGGTTTTAGACTGCAATTAATATCATCCAAACCTGGTGTTTTATGACCCACGGGCTGCATCCAGCCCTTCAGCTGACCCTGTCTGGCCCACAGTGGGAAGGGTGGCCTTGGCGGGGTGGCATTAGCAGGGTGGGGCATTAGCCACAGAGGGTGGAGCTTCACCAGCAGGGGCGGGGCATTGGCAGGGGCGGGGCATCATCTGCAGAGGGTGGAGCTCCATCAGCAGGGGCGGGGAAGCAGCCGCAGAGGGTGGAGCTTCATCAGCAGGGGCGGGGCATTGCCAGGCGCTCCCCTCTAAAACAAACTTAGCTGTCAGATTTGGCCCCGCCCCATGCTAAAATATTATTGTGCCCCTGGTGAATTGTAATGTGATCCAACCCCCCCCTCCCCAAGTGGGATTGTGTCTCGCATGCCCACCTGTGCCAAAAACAAATGGGAAAGGGAATATTTCCGTCTCCGAAGAGCTGGGGAAATTGGCCTTCTCCGCGTTCAAAGTCGCCTGCTTAATTCTTAATAAAAAGGAATTAAGCAAATGAGGCGGTTGCGTATTAATCAGAGGCTCGTAAATGCAGCTCGGAGTTCATCAGCCGCTAAGTGAGCAAAGTGGGGGGGGGCATCTTGGTTGGGAAAACAAGGGAACTGTAGATGGATGAGCAATAAAGGAAAAAGGGCGGATTTGCTCTTTTGGGTGATTGACCGGAATGCTTTTCTCACTAAGGCCGGCCACAAAGCGCCTCCAGACGAGCCTTTTCGGACTTCTTGGCAATGTCAAACAGGAAAATGGGGGGCTTCAGAGATCCTCTAGGCCACCCCCTTGCTCGGGGCAGGGTCAGATTTTGCTGGGTTGGAAAACCCTTTAACCCAGCAGCCCAAAATATTTGGAAATGTGTAACATTTCCAATTGTGATTTCGATTGTGAAGACAGTTTAACTGGGGTGTTCAGCTGTTCCGAGGCAGCACTTTTCGGTGGAGTCTCAATTAGAAAATGATTAAAAAAGAACAGAAGGAAAATGTTGCTGCTAGAAAGAGCTGGAAGCCCCCCCCCCAAATGTCCCGGGGTAGGTCCTGCCTGCATTTGCATTTGCAACGTTTGGCCTTTGCAAGATCCTCCTCAAACCTTTCCTGCCCTCAATAATCCAAAAATGGGGAACCGGATGCCAACTAGATGGGTCTGTGCCAAGCCTCCTTGGTCCTCTAAAGCGGGCACGGAAAGCCTGATCCCGCAAGGAAGGACCTGCAGCCCCTTGCCCACCCACCGCCCCTGCAAGGGTCCCTTCTCTGTCCCCCCACCCCGTACCACTCCACGGCCAGCCTCTTCTGTGGATCCCTTCAGCACGTCCGCCCGAAGTGCTTAACATGACGAGCGGAACCGTTTCCCTCTGCAGCAGCTTCGAGTCACCCTCCTTTGCCTGCCGGGGAGAGAGAAGGCGGAGGGCTGAAGAGAAGACAGAGGAGGGGCGATTTGCGGACTGAGCACCTGTCTTCCAATGAGGCAATCTTTCTAGCAGGGAGGGCAGCAGGCCAAAGGGAGGAACCTTCCCCCCCACCCCGGGAAATCAGAAAGGGTTTAACAGGCATAGGAGCAGTCTCCAAAGTGAGACCCCATCTTGCCTAAGTTGGAAGGGCAGAGCCCTGTGGCAGTGGTTAGAAGACACGTGCAGGTTTAGCTCTGCCACAGCGGAGTTCATTCGACTGGCTGAAGGTTGACTCCGCTTCTGTCCTCGAAGGTGGGTTAAAATGAGGGCCCAGGTTGTAAGATGCTGACTCTGTATATCGCTTAGAGAGGACTGTAAAGGAATGTGAAGTCGTATTTATTTATTTGATTTATATTGCCGCCTATTCACCCATGGCGGCTTTACACAGTGCAAGTCTAAACGCTATTGCTACCTTCCTTCTTTTCTTTCCTTCCTTTCCTTCCTTCCTTCTTTCCCCCTTCCCTAAGGAGGAAGGCTCTTCTTCAATGACCTGGAGAACAGCCCAAGTGTTTCCCCTTCTAGCAACCCCCCTCCCCACCATCCGGGCAAGGAGAGGGGAATGTCTCCCNCTTCCCCTTCTAGCAACCCCCCTCCCCACCATCCGGGGAAGGAGAGGGGAATGTCTCCCTATTTGTCTCCCTGTTCCAGAGAGGGATGATGCAGAATTATCTCTGCACAGGTGCACCAGGCGGACAAAAGGGAGAGCAAAGGACTGGGGGGTGGCGGTGGGGAACGCAAAGAGGAATAAAGGGCTGCCAAGTGGCCTTCCTGAAAATGAGCTCTGGTGATGCAGCTGTTCTCCCGGTGCCCCTCGCTTTCCCCGGCTCCTCCTGCGGTGCTTTTCCCGCATGAAAGGGCGCCGAGACAGGCTTGGTCCCTTTGATCTGCATCGGTGGGCCACTGAGAGATCCTCGGGAGGGGGCGGGCGCTGCCCCGGCTCCCCTTCGCCCAAGGCGCTTGGCTTGGCTTGGCCGGCGTTGCAGAGGAAGCGAGCTGGATGGCCCGAGGCAGAGATGCGACACCCCACCGGCGGAAGAGCCACGCCCCGAGGGGGAGGAGCCAGAGCCCACCTGGGAGAGGGGGATTCGGGGTGTGGGAGGGCGGCTCGACGATCGCAGCCGCCTTGCTCCGACCCCCCCGAAGGACGCGTCGCGCGCTTTCTCCAGCTAAAGTCTCGTGCCACCAGGAGATCGTCGCTGAAGCGAAGCCGCGGTTCGCCGCCGGGTGGGAACCGGGCTCGGAGGCAGGGCTGATGGGGGGGGGGGGGGGGGGCGCAATGAACCGGCCCCCCCATGGGCGATCCTGAAGGGGCGGGCGAGCGCCCACGCGCGCGGATCGCCAAGGCACCGTGGCAGGAGGAAGGGGAGGGGGACGCCAAACAACGACCCCTCCCCGCTGAAAGGCCGAGCCTGTGGGAGGAGGTCCCTCCCGCTGGCACCCTCGGGCTTCGTCCCCCTCCTCCTCCTCCAGAATGCGGGGGGCTGCAATAGCGGGCGACCCCCCTCCAAATGAGGGGCTGGCTGGTCATCCCAAAGAGCTTGGGGGGGGGTTGCTCCTGTTAGACATCCACATGTTTGTAAGGCGTAGATCGGTTTAATTCAAGATAAACACAGATCGACCCAAAACAGCACAAAAGCCTTGTGTTTGGAAACTCACACACTGGGTTAAAAACGCACATGCAGGAATTGCTTTTTTAAGGTGTGTTGTGGGGGGGGGGCGGGGGAGGACGGGACCTCAGCCTTCTTTGCCCGGCTGATGGGCCGAAAATGCACTTTGGACTTGCTCAGGAGCACAGCCATCCAATTCGAACCGCTGCCAGCTTTTGGGGTCTGTGTGTGAGAGACAATATGTGCTGGGACCGAAAACTTTACAACTGTTTTGAGGAGCTTCTTTTTTAGTTTTTTTCAAGCTGCTATTGACCCTCCGCTTCCTTGCCAACCTCCCTGCCTTGTAATTGAATTTCACACCAGGCTGCCTGCCTTCCTGCCTGCTTTCTTTCTTTCTTTCTTTCTTTCTTTCTTTCTTTCTTTCTTTCTTTCTTTTCTTTCTCCTGTCTCTTTCTACAAGAGAGTGAAGGACCTTCTCCTTTCTTCTCCCCAATAACCTCCCTTGCAGCAGTCACAGCAATCTATGAGATGAAATCGATTTGCTTGCAAATAACGGACTAACAAGGCATGTGTGTGTGTGCGTGTATATGTATGTATATGTATGTATATATTTAAGTTTTCGCAGGTACTTACATGTGTGCTGTCCAGCTTCCTTCGGGTATTATCAGTCAGAATGGCTTGATTTACACACTTACCTGGTCTTGTCGCAATACTCAAGTTGAATCCGGAGGCTTTGGAAGTTTATAAATTAGGCTTTTATGGCTTGGTGCGTTACACATTTCCGTGCATTTATTGTGCACCGGAGTTTGACAAACCGAGCCACCAAACCGGCTAGGAGCTCTTGGCAATTCTGCAGGATCTGTGGCAAATCCCAGTGGTTTTACCTGGCTGGCTCTGCTTGCCCCCACCAAGCTTGTGCCCAGGCCTTTGGGAAAAGTGGGCGGCCTGGTTTTCCTTTTTCCGCGAACTCTTCATTGGCTTTCTCCTGCAAATTTCCCCACACAACATGGCCAAAGTAAGTTAGATGTCTGTTTGTGACAAATCTGGTGTTAGGCACTCCAGGATGGTACCATCCAAGGAGCCTTCTCCAGCACCACGCTCATTTTTTTTCCCCAAACCGAGGTTAAATCGGGGACACCTATGAGGACGTCCCCCTCTCAGGTGGGACAAGGGTGCCTCCAGCTGTGGCTCCCTCTTCTTCCCCTGCCCAGCCTGGGCAAGGCCTCCCCCGCCCCTGTTCCACCACCACTGGCTCCGGAGCAGATGGGGAACCACGTCAACGGGCAAACACCGGGGAGTGACTGAGCACAGAGGTCCGGCTGCTCGGACAGACACCGGGAGGGGGCCGGCCCTGCCCCATTGCCCGAACAGGCCAGCTCCCCACTGCCATAGGCAGAACATGGGCACAAAGCCACAGCACCTCCCTGGAAAGGGATTGCTAGCTCGAGGGCACCCCCTGGTGACCCCAGCCGGCCTTTGCACCCTGAGCATCATCAGCCACTTCTTAGGAGGCAACAGGAAGGTTTTGGGGAGCTCAGTCTCCCTCTCCCCTCCCCAACTGGGCTTGTTCACCTCCTTCTGCCTTTTGCAAAGCCACTTTCGCTTGTGCTTTTCGCTGGGCTACTCCGGGGTTCCCCCAAGGAGAGGAACAGGCCAATAAAAGAAGGGTGGTTTTGAAAATATATATATATTTGCAGGTGCTTCCTTAAGCATCTTGCACCAAGAACTAGGTCTCTGAAAGGGGAAGACAATAACTCTTCCTCCCCATGTAACAGATGTGTGACACATGCATGATCTACACTACCAAGTTTCAAACCATTTATAACAGATTGTGAGAGAGCTTTGCCTTTTTTCCCCCTTTTTCTAATCTGTTTAATCCAAAGGAATGTTCTTTGGGCTTTTTATTTTTTTTTTGGTCCTTGGAGGCTCAAACTAAAGAGCTAAAGGGATCTGCAGCCTTGAATCAGAAAAGGGAGTTTCCAGAAACTCTTGGGGGGAAAGGGGAGGAAAAAAAAGGAAACTTGGGAAAAAGATGCCCGGAGACAAGCCAAGTTCCTAACGATCGCTTCCTCGTTAAGGCTTCTATCTCGCTGTGCCAAAGGAGCCAAAAGGGAACGACAATCACACACACATATATATCTTGCCACTTGGTTAAGTGGGTGGCTAAGTGCACGCCAAATGAAAGCAATGTGGACCAGGTCCAAGAATGGCTACCTTAAAGCAGAATAAATGGTTGTGGATTAGGGAGGGGGAAACGCCCCCCCATTGGATATGGAGCAAACTATTTTAAAGCTTTCGTTTGCTAATTTGTAAAAGTATTTCAAATATATCACAAAGTCGGCCTGGCTCTGCTCTGCAAGCGGAAGGGAGGAAGAGAGCCAGCTCGTTGGAAGTCTCTGCTTTTCTCCCTCAGATCTCTGGGCAAGTTAGGGAGGGGGCTTTGGGTGGGGGCTGCTTCTAGCAACACCCCACTTTTGCCTTCCAGTTGTGATTCACACAGTGGGGCCCATCACCCAGGGCCAGCCCAGTTCCTCGCAGCAGACTGAACTTGGCGACTGCTACAAGAACAGCTTGAAACTCGCCTTGGAGAACAAGCTGCAAACAGTGGTGAGTTGACCAAGCAGGACCTGGAAGCCCAAAGGGGATCACCTGGTGGTCCCTTTCTCTCTCTTCAGCAGCGCTCGCCAATACCGCTCGTCCCTTGAGNGGGGATCACCTGGTGGTCCCTTTCTTCAGCAGCGCTCGCCAATACCGCTCGTCCCTTGAGCTGGGGACGATGGGAGCTGGAGTCCATCACACGTGGCAGTCATGAGGCTGCCTGTCTCATTGAATGCTACTTAGAAATGGATGAATAAGACTCAGCGTTTCTTCATCTTGGCTACAATGAAGAGGGATGGACTTCAACTCCCAGAATTCCCCAGCCAGCAGGGGCTAAAAGCTTCTTAAAGAAGCAAAACACGGGTCTAATTCATCCATTTCTAAGTATTGCTTGAGGAGCTTTTCTGACAGGGAGACCGATCAACCCATGGAACAGAAGTTGCCTTCAGAAGTTGTGGCCGCTTCATCCCTGGAGGCTTTCAAGAAGAGACTGGACAGAAATGGTGAAGGGTCTCCTGCTTGGGCGGGGGGTTGGACTAGATGACCCACAAGGTCCCTTCCAACTCTGTTAATCTGTAATTTGAATTTACCTTGGCAGATAAAGCAGCCAGTTTCATTTTTCTCAGTCTCAATCTGCTTCCAAGGCAGTTTTGGATACTGAAGAAGAGTCCAGCGCATTTGCTGAATAACAGGGCTGGAAGGGATCTTTGAGGTCTTCTAGTCCAACCCCCTCCTCAAGGAGACCCTGAGGAAAACACCATCCCCCAAAAAACAGGGGTTAGAGCGAGGGGAGATTATGAGGGAAGGACGGTAGAATTTACGTTTTCAGCCGAATCGAGACAAATTCTCCTTCGCTGCGATTTTGACTTGAAGGATTTCTGGGTACCCATTTATTGTCCCTCCTGCACAAGACACATTTTATCCACATCGCCCTCCTTTGGAAGTTGATGCTTCCCAAGCTGCAAAGGAAGAGTAAAGGAGTTGCCCCTTTCCTCGTCTTCGTACGAGAGAGAAGTTTTAGGGACCATTCTGTGTCCGAGTTCAGCCCCATCCTTTAACCACCTTCTCTTCATATTCCTCTCTGCCTACAGGCCTTCCCCTGTATTTCCACCGGGGTGTTTGGTAAGTACCAAGGCAGGGAAGAGAGAAAGATGGGCAGAATAACTGCCCAGGTATTCGGCAACTTCCAATGTTCTTCACAGGCTACCCCAATGATGATGCTGCGGAGGTTGTTCTCAACACATTACACAATTGGCTAGAAGGCAACAAGGACAAGGTATATGGGTGGCCCAAGGCCTTTGGTTGGAGCTGGAAAAAGCAGCAGTTTGGCTCTGCCTGGTGTCTCTTTCTGACCAAGCACACAATATTAGCGTCTCAGCCAACAGCTGGTCGTCTTTTGCAGGGTGTTGTGTGATGTAGGATAGGGGGAAAATTGAGAGGGAAAAACTCTTTTAAAGGGATTGTTAGTAAACCCATGCAAAGCCCTATCACAGAATTTGGAGTAATGCTCTCCACTTCTAGTCCTCTACTTATAACTGTTCGTTAAATGACAAAAGTTAAAGAGCCATGACTTACCTGTGTTAGAAATCCCTTCAAAGAGGGTAGCTGGGGATGTCCAGGCACAACTTTTTGATAAATTATTTTTTTTAAAAATTGCTTGGCATAAGTAGAGCTACCCCAACGCCGAAGGAAAAGTTGTAAATCTAACCCGAACGCTAATTTGAGATAAGAGTATCTTTAAACCTGGATTGGGCCAGGTGCAAGCAGTGTGTGAAGGCGGGCCCCATACATTTCCAAAGTGCCATCCTGACCTCCCCCCTCCCAGCTTCCTTCTCCTGCTAACCATGGTTATATCTTGGCCAGGTCGAGCGACTGATCATCTGTGTTTTCCTGGAAAAGGACGATGAAATTTATAAGGAGAAGCTGCCCAAGTTTTTTCCCATCGGTGAGTCACTGCTGGGGGCCTCTGTCTAGGTCAGTGATTCTCAACCCTGGCCACTTTAAGACGCGTGGACTTCAACTCCCAGAACTCCCCAGCCAGCAATGAATTCTGGGAGTTGAAATCCACGCGTCTTAAAAGTGGCCTGGATTGACAAACAATGATTTATCTAGGTGGTGAAAGGACAATCAATGGCTTTCTGGGAACCTTCCTCACCCTTCCTCTCATTTCCAGCCTGACCCCCCGCTTCCCATGCGCCGAAGGCGGTAAGCATTTCCCAGCACGGTGTGCAAAAGTGCAGTCGTGGGAAACGCATGCTGTGGTTTGGCCCTAACAGTGTCTTAGCCTGGTTTTCTCCGCCCACTAAAACTCGGTGTTTCCTCTGGTCCAAGTTGGGAAGATACACAGAAGGCCCATGAAGGGATCTCCCAGCCTGCACATATTCGACCTTATTCGTTTAGTGACCGGAGCTACGAGACTGGAAAAAAGGACGTACAACTGGTCCTCACACTTACGACCATCACGTGATCAAAATTTGGATGCCTGACAAACCGGCGTGTGTATATTTGGATACATAGGCCACAATGCAACCATAGTGTATTTACAATGGTTGTTAGGGGCTCGTGAGCAAAATTTGGCAATTGGTTGGTATTTACAACAGGTTGTGGTGTCCCAGGGTCATTGTGATTCCCCCTGCCCCACTTTTGTGACCTCATAATAAGCAAAGTCAATGGAGGAAGCCAGATTCGCTTAACAACTGCATGATTCCCTTAACGGCTGCAGTGAGTTCCTTAACATGGCCAAAAAAAAAAAAGTTTGCAGAATTGGGCACGGCTCAATTGAACGACCGCCTTGTTTAACAATAGACCCCGACGTAGTTGTAAGTCAAGGCCACGCAAAGTGATACAAAAGGAAAATTGTGTGTCTTTTCTCCTTTTATGCACAACCAGTGATAGAGAGAAATTCTATAGGAGCAGAATAAAACTCTCAGCAGTTTTCGGTCACCCTTCTGGCCTCTTCTCCTTTTTTGAAAGATGCCACAGTGTTTTAGCCTTTCTGGGTTGGATCTGCATGAAGAATGCAGAATTTCCCCCCATGCTGCTGTCACCCTTCACACCACTGTCCAACAAAGCCACAGAGCCAGGCCATCCGACTTGCGTTAGATTCAGAAGGACTCGGCCCCCAGCAGGAATGGTTAAAAGAACGAAGAACGGGAATGAATAAACCAGGATATGGCTTATAAAGGGCGTAACATTCCCACATTTGGGTAAAGTTAAGTCACAGGCCGAGAATCATCTCCACGAAGTCAGAAAACAAACAAATGTTAAGAGAAGGAGGAGGATCAACACTTGATCATGTTTTTCTCTGCACTATGCAAACACAGGTAAAGTTTTAAGCAGATTTTAGGTTTATTTACTCCTGTGTACGCTGCCCACTTTGCTATGAAAACTTTTGACCCATTGTCTTTTTCTCCATCGCTGAAGTCAGGATGTCTTCCCACCTCTCTCCCCCCCCCCCCCC
>BHFT01073802.1:0-17022 GCA_004320025.1 Laticauda laticaudata | reverse complement strand
GGGGGGGGGGGGGGGGGGCTTAGAATCAGAAGAAAAAAACATCTAGTTTGCAAATTATTTCAAGGGAGCAAACTTGAACAAGAGGGCTAAATTTTATCTCCTAATATTTGGGGGTAAAGAGCAAGGGAGAATTATGCCAAGCCTCAAAAGGAACAAACCAAGATTAGAAAGAGCAAACTCAAGCTGTAAATGCAAATAAAGGGATTTTCATGCACGTTTCCCACATTCCCAGATTCCTGGAGTTGTGAGGTCTCCATCACGAAAGGTTTTCCAGAAGAGATTGGACAACCATTTGTCTGAAATGAAAAAAGGTCTTCTGATCCAGCAGAGGGTTGGCCTAGAACAGGGGTCGCCAACCTTTTGGACCTCATGGATCACCAAAGTCATAATTTTAAGTCCTGTGGACTGGACCACTAGTATGAATTTTGACTGACATGGCTTGCTGACATTTTCCCAGGGTCTCTGCAGAAAGCAGCAGAGACCCTGGGAAAATCCCCCCAAAAAGTCTGCAGGAAAATTCCCTATCCCATTTTCCTACCAATCAATCATTCTTTATTTGGGATCGCAGGATACCGTCTCCAGCTCCATTCTCAGGGGATAGAGAGAGAGAGAGACTTTTGGCTTCATGCAAGAAAAGCAGCAGAAGTCTTTCTTTCTCTCCGCAAACTCCGCCGGAAATGAGTCTTTGCCGGCTCAGCCTCTTGAAGCAGGAAGCCTTGCAGGGTCCCAAAGACTCATTTATGGTGGAGTTTGGGGGAGAGAAAGAAAGACTTCTGCTTTCCTTGTGTGCAGCCAAAAGCAGAAGAAGAAAGAAACAGCTGGGTGGCCAAGCTAGGTGTGTGGGGTGTGTGGGGCAAGTTCCCCTCCCTCCGGACTTTCCCCCCTCCCCTCACTACCTCATGTTGTTTGCAATACAAGCGATGCAAGCCTTGTGTTCCCACGGGCCATGTGGGCAGCGCAGCCTTGTGTTCCTGCGCAGCCTGGATTAATTGCTTTGGAGGTGACATTTCTCTGCGGACCACCAACATTTTCCCAACTACCAACTACTAGTGGTCCCCGGCCCACTGGTTGGCGACCACTGGACTAGAAGACCTTCCAACTGTTATTCTGTCGACTCGCCCTATAAGAAAAGGGTTGGGCTGGAGAAACCCACTTAAACCAGATGCAACACACACACCCCCCCCAGCCAAGGTTAAGCCTATAAAAGATAATATTTGCAGCACAGGTTTGAAATGAGGATTCCTTCTGAGCTGGCTTGTTTATCGATGAATATATATGATTACCTGTTAGTTTGTTTTTTTAAGTTTTTGCGGGTACTTACATGAATGCAGTTCAGCTTCCTTCGGGTATTATCCCACTACATTGTAGTGCTTTTACCTGTTAGTCTTTCTACAATGTACAACTATGAGTACTGATAAAAGAATATTTGTAGCTCAGGGTTGGGTTGAAGGATCCTCGGGGCTCGTTTCCATGCAGATGTTTCATGAACAGACTAGGTAACATCATCAGTGCTAGAAGGGATAGAGATTTGCTGGAGGGTGGGGGGAAAGAGGAAGGAGACTATGGTGGCCTTGGTGCTCTATTGAGTTTGGTGGTTTCCTTGTCTCGTGACCCAACTAGGGAACATCATCAGTGCTAGAAGGGAGTGGGCTTTGCTCTCAGTTTATCCACTGGTATATAAAGTGGACGGAAGGGAATATTTGCACTCAGGGTTTTCTTGGGTGGGTCCTTGGGGCTCTCTGAGCTGGCTTGTTTCCATGCAGACGTTTCATTACCGGACGAGGTAACATCACCAGGGAATGGAGGAGGAGGAAGGGGACAATGGTGGCCTTGGGGCTGTCTGAACTTGGGAGGGGACTTTCCTTGCAGACGTCTCGTGACCCAACGAGGGAACACCATGAGTACAGTACCTCTACCAGGGTGCAGCCGGGAAGGCGACGCCTCCATCATTCCCCCCGCGGGGCTCCGGGGCTGCTACACAAGCCCCCACCACCACCCCGGCCTTCCTCAGCGCCCATCATCCCCAGCCCTGGGGCGGATGGGCTCCGCAGTCATCCCGGCCGGGCGCCGGCACGAGCCCCTTCCTCGCCAGGTGTGCCGGGCGGGGCGTTTCCATGGCGACGGAGACGGCCTTTGGGGGTAGGAGGAGCGGCAGGAGGGGGAAAGGTGGCGGTTTCCAAGGAGACCGAGGGCAGCCGGAGCCCCTCCCGGGCCGAGCGCGCCGTTGCCAAGGAGACCGAGCTGAACGGGCGGGGGGGGGAGGAAGAGGAGGGGGCAGCGCTCTTGCTGAGGGTGGGGGGCCCTCCGGAAGAAGCCACCCGACTAATGTGGCCTCCCAGCCGGAAGGGGCCTTTGCCCCAGTTCACAACGCCCGACGCGCCCTCCACTCTATCCGAAGACCAGCAGATCACCCCGCCCTCACCGTCCGTGTCCCCTCCAACGGGCTCCGGCTGTTGTTGAGGCTCCTCCGCCGCCATCTTCGCGCTGGCAACCCTGCAGGGAGGAGGCGCTTCCGGGTCGGAGGCGGGCGCCGCCCCGGAAGCGCTTAGGCCGCCTTCTCTTTCCATGGCAACCGCCGCCCCCTCGGCAACATAATGAAGCGCTGGGGGAGGAAGGGGCTCTCCCAGCCCTCACCTCGCCCTCCCCACAGTGGGGGAAGGAAGGGTCGCCATGCCGGCGCTTGTGAGGCCATCACAACACAGGCCGCATGTGCGCTCCGGCAGTTGACGTCACTTCCTGGCCACGCCACGCCCCCCACGTGCTCCCTTCTCCATCCAAGGGATTCCAAGGCTGATTTTGCAAAAGGGGAAAAGCCGCTGCAGGAGATCCTGGGGGGGGGGGGGGGGGGAAATAGATGATTGATAAGATTCTGTTAGATTATAGCTGGATAGACAGGCATGGATGATGGCTGGATATATAGAAGAGAGACAGGTAGGTAGAGGGATGATTGATAGGTGGGTCGATCCAGATAAAAAGATGGATGGCTAGAAATAAAGCTAGAAAGATGGATGGAGATATTTTAAAGCAGCCCTCACTGCACCAACCCTCCAGTCCAAAGGGGCTTTTTGATTAAAACCAACCCTCCAAATTGCTGCAGACAACAGATTAATAACAGATCCCACCTCCCTCCATTTCCATCTTTTTGTTCTCGTGGATAATTGTTATTTTCATGGTGTCGTGGTATTAAATACGCTTTTTTGTATTGTTGGCTTTTTATCATGGTTAAAGCCGCCTAGAGTCGCCATGTGAGATGGGCGGTAAGCAGATTTAATAAATATATAAATAAACGTTTGAGTATCTGTAGGCCTTGAGCAGAGAGGGTTGCACAGACCTGCAAGATCCCTTCCAACCCTGTTATTCAATGAGGTCCTCAAACCATATGGGATGGAAACTGTGTGTGTGTGTGTGTGTAAAATGCTATTTTCCAAATTGCATTCCTCAGTTCCTGACATTTCAAACATCTTCAACTTGTTGAGAAACACTGTTCGGACTTTTGGGTACAGCTTACTACACTACAATTTAGGTTTTAGGATTTCTTTTTTAAAATCCTGATTTTTCTTTTTTTTAATATATAACCCAAGGCAGCAAAGATACCTAATGTTCTGCCACCCTCCTTCTATTTTCTCCACAACAATCCTGTGAAGTGGGCTGGGCTGAGAGGGTAGGACTGACCCAAAGGAACCCAGCTGGTTTTCATGCCTTGCTTAAGGCAAGACTAGCGCTCTCCGTTTCCTGGTTTCTAGTCTGGTGCTTTCACTGCTAGACCAAATTGGTTCTAATTACAGTACATGGTTCCTACCACTGTAGTTTGCAGGCCACAATGTTGTTTGCCAAAGGTGCAAAAAAGCAAGGGAGTGAACAGTCTCCTTTGGCATGAGCCATTAGCCCTGCTGCTGAATATCGACTGATCACTTTAGTATTCTTCATGTGTGACTACAGTATTTTTAAGGCAAGTCCAACGTATCATAACCCTTTGCCTCTTTCCGAAATATTTGCCCTGCCACATGCAAGATGTGGGAAATCTTCACAATATTTCAATAGCTCAATTTAGCCCAGATGAAAGCTGCTTTTGCTGCACTCCTGGGAATTTTACAACCAAAAAAAAAAAAAT
Organism: Laticauda laticaudata; assembly: GCA_004320025.1. NCBI lineage: Eukaryota > Metazoa > Chordata > Lepidosauria > Squamata > Elapidae > Laticauda > Laticauda laticaudata. The sequence continues at coordinate 12,911 of BHFT01073802.1, read as the reverse complement.
TTCGTTTATATTAAAGTCGTTGTAACTCTAGTATGTTAATTGGTTCTACCACAGATCAGCGCTATAATTAACACTCATTAAATTTGCTTATTCACAGCTAAATGGAAGCACTCCAAAATGTGTGGGTTTTTTCTATCAGATTACACAAAGGGTTAGACAAAACTATTGCAGAATTATTTATAATTAGGAAACATTTCTTCAGATTGTCAACGTATCCCTTTTGCAAATTTTGTACATAAAATTGTTTACTATCCATTTCAAGCAACACTTTGGTGAAAACAAGCAAAAATTAAAGAAACATGGAAATAACATTTCAAGGCTTTTATTAACATCAAAGGAATTATTCAATGTTATTATAATTATTCAAATTATTTGAACATCCTGGAAAGTAAAATTCAGGGACTTGTCCTTAGGAAAACTCAAGACAACCTATTTCAAAACAAAAATCAATATAATTATTCTATAGCCTGTAAAAAGCAGGAAAAAAGTGATCTATATCTATAAAAGCATGCTAAAACCAGATTGCAGTTTATTTCTGGCTTAATCTCATATGTCTATCTAATTATAAAGGTTTGAAAACATGGTTTATACCATACTGTGTGATAACTAACCAAATATCGTTTAGCCACAAAACCATCATTAAAATAAACCCGATCAATACTGCACTGTACATTCAGTCTATAAGAACCATTAAGTTTGCTTAGATTTGTTAACACATTTAAGCAAACTATATTAATTTATGAACACCTTGCCAATCCAGAGATTTTATTGTAGACTTGAACACTCCTCAAAAAATAAAGGCAGCTCACATATCGAGGCATCACTAGAAGCATGGCTGTTGGAAAAGGCACATACAGGTCGCTTTTGACTTTCAACCGTTCATTTAGTGACCGTTTGAAGTACAATGGCATTGGAAAAAGTGACGTGACCACTTTTCACTCTTACAACCCATTGCAGTATCCCCGTGGTCACCTGATCCAAACTCAGATGCTGGGCAACTAACTTGTAGTTATGATGGCTGCAGAGTCCTGAGGTCATTGATCACCCTTTGTGTGGTCAATGCAGTCAATACAGAAGCCAGACTCACTTAACAACCGTGTCACTAAGGTCACAACTGCAGTGATTCCCTTAACAACCACGCCAAGGTTGTAAAACGGGGCGAACTCACTTAATAACTCTTTTGCTTAGCCATGGAAATGTTGGGCACAATTGTGGCCGTTGTCAGCGTTTGGAATATGGCTTCCAAAACTGACAGCCGTAAGTCAAGGACCACCTGAACAGGTTTTCCAATCCATTTCCACTGTTGTTTCCCCTCTCCAGTCAGCCAGCATCTCTCCCTCCTGATGTCTTTCAAAGGCAGCCAAGAGTATATATGAAAGAGAACATCCTGTTTGGCTTTGCTTCCAAAAAGGAGACTGTCACTTATCCAAGTGACAAGGGAAGGAATCCTTGCCAGCTGGGACCGCAATTATGAGGAATACACCAGCCGAAGGCATGCCAGGAGCAGAAAGGTTAGCTTGCTCCTTGGAGACTGCCAAAAAAATTATCACAAGTTGCGTCGACTGCTAAAGAAACCGGCACTTTTGAAAGAGAAAGGAAGGCAAGCAAGGGTGGTGGGTTGTCTTGGTTAGGCAAGCTTTAACCAGAAGAGGATGGGGTTGACTTTCTATCTAGCAGAAGGTTACACCTTGGAGTTGGTGACAAGATGCAAAAAACCATCAGTGCATGAAACGACCCATTCGCTTTATTTCCTTGCTGGTGGAGACAGCCACGCTCGATGGGAACTTTGGAAGAGTCTATATCATTTATAAAGGTCAAGGTTCCCCTCGCACATCCGTGCTAGTCGTTTCCGGCTCTAGGGGGCGCTGCTCATCTCCGTTACAAAGCCCGAAGAGCCAGCGCTGTCTGAAGACGTCTCCGTGGTCATGTGGCCGGCAGGACTAAACGCCGAAGGAGCACAGAACGCTGTGACCAAAGGGGTCCCTATTTTTCTACTTGTATTTTTTACATGCTTTCAAACTGCTAGGTTGGCAGAAGCTGGGACAAGGAACGGGAGCTCACTCCATTACGCGGCACTCGGGATTCGAACTGCCAACCTGTTGACCTTTCTGATCAACAAGCTCAGTGTCTTAGTCTCTGAGCCCCTATATATAATTTATATTCTGCTTTTATTATTTTTACAAGTAACTCAACAATGGCAAACTTCACAATGTTCCTACTTTTTACCCCCCCTCCAAGCAACCCTGTAAGTCACCAGCCGGCTTTCATGCCTAAGGCGGAACTAGAACTCACCGTCTCCTGCTGACTGGCCCAAAGTCATCCAGCTGGCTTTCCTGTCTAAGGTGGGACTAGCTTTGTAGCCTGGTGCTTTAACCAATAGGCCACAAATTGGAGGAAGCCCACTAGTTTACAGTAGTCATTCAATTAAATTGATTGAACATCGTTCTTAACCTGTGGGTGGCAGAGAATAAGCTATCAGACCTATAAATGCTCCTCTGCCAAGCCTTCTCAGATAACCTGGCTTGTTCAATGTGTGTGTGTTTGTGTGTGTGTGTGTGTGTCTTTGAATGGAAGTCTCAACAGAATACTCTCAGATAATCAGATAAGAACCAACATTTATTTCTGCAAGGCTCTTAACTGATCCTTATCTTTGGCTTTTATTGCTTATATCCATTTATTATCAAGTATTATCTCTAGGAAGGCTGTACACTCCCTGCTGGGATGAGACAAGGTAATTAATAAAAGTATTCAGGGAGTGTGTTTTTTTTTTAAATATTGTTTTTGACAGCCAGGGGCAGGGAACAAGATGGTGAAATGTTGAGTCCAATTACTGGCAGGGAGCAAGACTGGCCAAGCCTTAGAGGTGCCAAGAAGCTAGCCTTTCTTTTCGTCAGCTAAGCTACAAGGTGGGATCTCTGGCAGATACATTTCAGCTTCCAGACAAAGGAAGCTGCCAGTGCAGAAGATAAAACTGCAGCTGTGTTTGCATGATACATCTGCCCCCAGTGCAACTAATCATTGTTTGTGCAATTAGCCCAATTTTCTGGACTCCTACCACACACAGCGAGTCATTATGTAATCATCTGGCTGGCTTGCCCAATTGCCAGGCAAAAATAGTATGCTGGCTGCTTGTCAACCTCTCCTTAGCTCAACGTTTCTATTTTTAGCTTATCCTGGCAGGTCTCAGGTGGCAAGAGCAGCCATGCTTTCTGGGCCATCCTGCCAGCAATTAAACCATCTTTGGATGTAAACTATTGATTCAACTGGGGCCCTGCTCTCCACTACTGCATCTGCTAAGCCAATGTCTCTCAGCCGCGACTACTTGGAAGGGGTCTGGACTTCCAACTCCCAGAATTCCCCTGTGAGCATATGTGTGGACTTCAACTCCCAGAATTCAGAAAGAAAAGGCTTAGAGTCACCACATCAAAAGCTTATTTTTGACATACAAAGGGATTGCTTCCATTTTTTTTTTCTGCTTGCATCTCACTTGCAAACTCAAATACCCGTTTTTTTAACAGGCCTTGGGAGGATGAGAGTCAGCATCCAATAGAACAAGAAGGAATGAAAACACCTGAACCAAAGAACAGAACTGGTGGTTTTTCACTTGGCTTTTTAAAGTGGTACACAGAAAAGTATTCAGATGGGAGAGAAACTTATCCAATTGTTCAACACACAAAAAAACCCAGGCTATAATGTTTAGCGAAAACAGAGCACCACCACAGCACTCTTTAAAAAAGAGCCACAGAATGCACAAAGGAACAACCCACTGGAGATCAAACAGAATGTTTTATTTTGAAAAACAGACAAACTTCCCCCATTCCAGTTAACCCTTTTCATTAAAAAAAAACACAGGTTGTTCCCTTTTATTCCAGCAAAAGTTGCTGGTTTTATAAGAGTAGTTATTTTGAAATTTGTTCTGTGAAACAAAATTACCCCAAAATGCAAAAAAAATAAAAAAGAGGCAACACCCACTAGATATACAAAAGTATCATTTCAGCTTCAAAATGTAAAGTATTTTGCATGCTACACTCAACATGCTCAATCACCTTTCCCCCTTTTTTGGGACGGGAGGGGGAGAGAAATCCATCAATGGAGAAGTCTAAAGAGAAAATCAAGATGTTGATTAAACCAATGTATATTTATGGGATTGTCGTGTATGCTGAGTTTTTAGTTCCGAAACCAACGGACTAGAGGATCTCCTAAACAATAAGGACACACTCCTAGTGAACTAGAATGATTTGTTCTTGCACAACTGCTTCTACTGGGAACTTTCAGACAACAAAACCGCTCCAAGTTGTTTCTAGCACAGCTGGCTCAGAAGAAATCATGCAATTTTATTTAGTCAGACTTGGGGACTGACCAAGAGCAGACTGCGTGGAGTAATCCGGATATTGCCCTCCAACACACAAGGAGGGAAGTATAACCAGAGGCACCATGTTATACTTAGGATCCCATTCTAAAAATCTGTGTGGATCCCTCCTCCTCCTATAAAGCCCAGAGTTGCTTTGATATATACACACCTAAAGAAGATCTTCCCAGTAATGGATTTGGAGGAAGTATGTTTTTAAAAACCTGCTGTGGGTTCTCCAACAAAACTATCAACCCAGTGTTGCAAATTATTCAAACACAAAAGTGGGAAACAGCCCCAGAAGGAACACAGAACCATCTCAAGTTGCCTTGATATGCCACCCCCAAAGTCTATCCTTCATCCGCAGACAACGGGCTCGCTATTCTTGTCAACACCTTTAGGCAGGAACTCCATCAATTTTCCATGGAAAAAGAAAAAGAAGGGAAAAGACAAACCCCTCGCAAGATTCCCACCTTCAGTTCAAGGCTGCGGGGAAGCAAGAACAGGCCTAAAAGTACGTCTCGGCTTTGATTTAAAGGATCTCCGATAGGGAGGAAGATCTCTGTTCCCAGGATCCGGGATGTAACCCAGGAGTTCTGTCTTTCTTGACTTGAGGATGCCGCAAGAATTTTGAGAGGCCAGGGGACAGTCAAGAGAAGCCACGAGGAAGGCACGCTGACGTTGGAGGGCGGGTGATGGGTTATTTCGGAGGGCGCGAAGGAGCACCTCAATGGCAGCAGCCCCCACACGGAGTGCCCAGGTGAGCCTGCTGGCTCTCGCCAAATTTGGTCCTCCGGCTGAGGATTTCGTAGGAGCAGTCTTCCCCACAGCAGCCAGACATGCTTGGTGAGGTATCCAGATAAAGTTTAGATTTCCCAGTGCTGTTAAAAAAAAAAAAAATTTTTTCGTCCGGGTCTGTATCTGGAAGGTCGTGGTGTTTTATCAATAGATGTTAGAAACGGTTTGGTGTTGGTCAAAATAATTTTAACAGGGTGAACGCTTTGATCTAAGCAAGGAGGCTATGCGCGAAAATGTGGGTTTTTTTAAACCCCAATTATCCAGCAATCCCCTTGTTCTTTCTGCCTTGGAAAAAGATAACAATTAAATCAAATCTTTTACTTACTGTAAAGCTTCTCTGAAGAACTGATTGGCTCCGTGGTTATGTTTGAAGACTGTTAACATGACCTTCTTCATCTGTGTGCTAAGAAAAGTCAGGGAGAGCCAAAATCAGAAAAGGATGAGAGAAAAACGGGAAGGTTTTCGTTTTTTTTTTTTTTTGGCAGTATAGTTCCTAAGAAGCTTCATCTTTTGGATTAATTTCTAGTTCTATACAAAAGGAGAAATTAAACACACTTCAATGTATTTATCCAAGAATGATCCTATTCTCTTTCCATGTGGCACGTGAAGTGTTATTGCCACTGAATTATAATTCCCATAGCACTGCAAATCTTAACAAATCTAATCCAATACTAATTGCTTAAGTAGAAGTCAAAATCCTGTTTTAAAATCCAAGCATTTTGGAGGAACCAGTAATGAAGCTGTTAAAGGTTGCATCCATCTTGTGTTCTCTTATATTTGACGTGTGTGCCTGGTTTTGCTTGTGGATTGTGGCTCTACTCCTTATGATTGCAGGGTTGTAAAAAATGCAGTGTTGTATTTCCTTATCAGTACATCAATCGTGTTAGTTTAGGAAAGAATAAATTAAGAGATATATTGTGACGGGGCGAGTTTCCATCTTAGCTTCAGCTCCTGCCAACCTAGCAGGTTGAAAGCATGCAAATGCAAGTAGATAAATAGGTACCACTTTGGCAGGAAGGTCACAGCACTCAAAGACATCATGATGGGCACATCACCACGGAATGTCTTTGGACAGCGCTGGCTTTTTACAATCAGCAACTACTAGCAAAGTAAAATCCGCAGGGAGACTGGAGTAATTTGTAGAAACTATGGGAAAGCACAACCCTACCTATTTGCCACAAGCTGCAGGATCTGAATTAGAAACTTGCCAAGGCCTTTCCTTCTTGCTTTGCTTTCCAGCTGTATTTCATAGCTAGACCAAAAAAGAGAAATAAGTAAGCAAATATCAACTTCCCAGCAGTGCCATCTAAGATCTTTGTTATTGCCATTTAAGTACAAAATGCCGAATTTGGAAACAACTTCCAAAGACTTTGCCCCTATTTAGGAGAACGGAACATCTTTCAATCAAGCAAAAAATAAAAATAAAACAAATAAAACATTTGTTTTAATTTGAAATCAGTGCTTGCAACTATTTAAATAACTAAATAAATACTGAAAGCTTGCTTGGGGACTGATAAGCTTGAAACAAGAAGACCCAAATAGAGATGAAAATAACTGACGAAGTGCCAAATATGGGGGTTATGTGAAACACACTTAGGGGTCACATTAGAGGCACGGTTGGCATACAGCACAGATTTTTGGTTTGTTGTGTTTTGCAGGCACAAATTCTCCTTTCCATCATAGAGCCTTGGTGGTGCAGTGGTTAGAATGCAATATTGCAGGCCAACTCTGCCCACAGCCTGGAGTTCGATCCTAACAGGCTCAAGGTTGACTCAACCTTCCATCCCTCCGAGGTCATTAAAATGAGGACCCAGATTGTTAAGGCAACAGACTGACTCTGAACACTGCTTAGAGAGGGGCTGTAAAAGCACTGTGAAGCGGTATATAAGTCTAAGTGCTATTGTTGTTATGTTCTACTCTACTCTGCATTTTTTCTGCATTCTATTCCATGCCATTCCTTTCCATATGTTCTATTCCGTACTTTCTATTCCATTCCATTCCATTAATTCTTATTCTATTCTATTAATTTTTATTCTATCAACTCTTATTCTATTAATTCTTATTCCATTCCTTTCCCATTTCATTCCATATTTTCTATTCCATTCCACCCCATTCTATTAATCCTTATTCCATTCTATTCTATTTCATCCCGTCCCATATTTTCCATTCCATTCCCTCGGACCTTCCAGCCTGATGAAGCCCGCAATCCAGTAGCTGAAATCCCAAGGGGGAAGCCCTACCAATAGAGAACCTCCTCTCCATATTCGACGTCAAAGCGGAAGTGTGAGAATGCCACAGGAAGGGAGCCATTTTCCAAAGCGATTAAGTACCAAGCCCGGTCGTCGGTCATTTCATCCCGTTTTTCCCGGTCTTTCCAACCCCACTCGCTCTGCTCATACCTTTGAAGGAGGATAGAAAAAAAGAGAAACGAGAATGTCCTTCAGGATGAGATCAACCACCTTCTATTCAGGGGAGCTGGGAATCCTTGTGTAGTGATCATTTTCAGAAGTGCCTCTACTCCTTGGACACTACAGGTAATCCTTGACTGACAACCATTTGTTCACTGATGGTTTGAAGTTACAACACTGAAAAATGACATACCATGGATCCTTGCACAGGTCGTCCTCAACTTATAACCACAATGGAGCCCAACCTTTCTGTTGTGAAGTGAGACAGTTGTGAAGTGAATTTTACCCCATTTTATGGCCTTTCTTGCCACAATTGTTAAATGAATCCCTGCAGTTGTGAAGTTAGGAACACGGTTGCTAAGTGAATCTGGCTTCCCTTCTTGACTTTGCTTGTCAGAAGGTCACAAAAAGGGATCACGTGACCTTGGGACACTGCAACCGTCGTAAATACGAGTCAGTTGCCAAGCATCCGTATGTAAATCACATGACCATGGGGATGGTGTAATGGTCATAAGCGTTTTAAGTCACTTGTAAGTCACTTTTCCAGTGCTGTAGTAATGTAGAACGGTCATTAAACAAGCTGCTGTTAAGCCAAGGTCTACCTTGTACTTTTGAGCATTTTTTCTCTTTTCTTACCAACCAAATATTTTGGCTCTTGAACTAGAAGTGTGAGATTGAACTACCTTTTTGCTCATACCACAATTGCTGGTCATGGCTGCCCACCAGCCTCCCATTATCCCTGGGTACCCTTATGGTAGGCGTGGGATTCAAAATTTTTAACAACTGGTTCTGTGGGCATGGCTTAGGTGGTGGGCGTGGCTTGATCATGTGACTGGGTGGACATGTCATGTTATTGGCTGGGCGTGGTCAACTCAATATCACTCACATCGAGGCATGCATCTCCTCGCCTGGCCTCTCATCCCTGTGGGGATGCTGCAACAGTCCTAAGTGTGAAAAATGGTCATAAGTCACTTTTTTCAGTGCCATTGTAACTTTGAATGCTCACTCCACACAAGCAAAGTACCAGCAAAGAAGGGGAAAAAAACTCCAAAGACATTCCTGAGACAGGAAGTCTAGTCCTGCCATGAACGTAATAAGGATTAACGGAGAGGCAGTTTCTGTAAGCAACACCAGAATGTTTCCTTCCTGCCTTCCTTACAGGATTAGCCCAGTAATTTCTTCTAACAACCGGTTCTCTGAACTTGCTTAGAATGTTAACAACCCATTCTGGCAAATAGGGGTGAACTGGTAGAATCCCACCCCTGCCTTATGGACTTACAAGGTCTGCATGTTTGTTTTGGTCAGCTCAAACGCCCAGTCAAGAGTAGCCGGTTCCAAACTGGAGACGCGTTTGCACTCGATGGAGACATTCAGCCTGTAACGAAAAGAGAGCAAAAGGAAGAAAGAAAGAACAATATGTGATTAGGATTACTTGTGGAAATGCAATTAAATCTGGGGGTTGTGAGATAGGAAATGACAAGCAGGACAAGAGTGAGGCTTTGCCATTATTTTATCGCAGAGGGAGAGGCCTGAATTCGAATTTCTCCCCCCCAAAAAAGGACAGGGACCTTTCACTCACCCATTTCTGTCGTATTTCTTGAACACAGGAAAAGCTTCCAAGGGGTCTCCCAGCTGTACAAAGAAAGGAAGTCATTAGACAAACTACAGTGTTGATGTCAAAACACTGAGGCAATGCTCTGTCTCTGAGGGGCTGCCCCAAAGAAGAGGGGGTCCACCTGTCCGCCAAAACACCTGAAGGCAAAACAAGAAACAATGGATGGAAAACTAATCGAGAGATCCAGCCTAGAAATAAGGAGAAATTTCCTGACAGTGAGAACAATTTATCTGTGAAATAAATTGCCTTCGGAAGTTGTGGGAGTTCCACCACTGGAAGTTTTCAAGAAGAGACTGGACAGCCATTTATCCAGAATGGCATGAGGTCTCCTACTTGAGTGGGGGGTTGGACTAGAAGACCTCCAAGGTCCCTTCCAAAGGTTGCTTTATTAAAAGCACGACTTTCTAACCTTTTGCTTTGGAACATTAAGGATCAAGATCAAGGCAATAAAATGCCTGCCCTCGTTATATTATCAAGGTTCACTTCGTGAAAAGTCATCTGGGAAGATCTCCAAATGGGGATCGTGTGACTCTGGGATTTGGCAACCGTCCTAAATCCACGCCAGTGACCAAGATCCTGAATTCTGACCATGTCACTGCAGGGAGGCTAGATCAGTCGTAAGTCACTTATTTCAATGACCTCTTAAGTTCAAATGGTCGCTAAATGAATGGCCATAAGTTGAGGACTGCCTGATGCAGGTAGACTACCTTCAGCTGATCCCATTTTCTGCAGGAATTGATCAGCTAAACTGTCTTAACTTCGATGTGATAGGAAAGCATCTTGTTCATGAATAGACCAGACACTAAATTTACAGAGGTTATTTTGGGGGGTGGGGTGGGAACTTCCTTTCTTCTGCTTGCATTTTCTTCTGTTGAAATTAAAAAGTTTATTTATATCTTTATTCTGACCAGCATCTACTAACAATCATATCGTCCAGGTGGCTTTAATCCATTTCTTCTCTTAAACACCAGGAGTGTCCTAGAGGACAAGACTTTAATCTCACCAATTCCTTGTCAGGCAAGAAATAAACTCACAGATCTGTCTTCTCCCATCTTCAAAACACTGTTTAAAAAATAATACTTCAATCCCCAGGAGTCCAGCCTTTCGAATTAGGTCTGGACAGGTTGGTGATACCAGCAGGCAACCATAAACTACAAGGCAACAGCTGGATTCAAAGAACACCTTAAACCCCAGGACTTCCCTAAGATTTTCCTTCCTTACTCCAAACTGCTTCTCAGAAACGTTCAGGACCACTTGTAACTCCCTTCTTTCAGTACTGTTGTAACTCTGAACAGTCGCTGAATCAATGGTCTTAAGTTGACAACTACCTATATTATAAAAATAATATCACTGAAGGTCATCATATCAGGCAGGGCTCACTTAATAGCTGCCTTGCTTAGCAACGGAAATTCTACTCCCAATAAGTAATGCCTGCACAGGAAAGCTTTCTTATTTTCCCCACGTCACACATTTCTAAATTATGCAATTATTGTGGTAAAGCCATTCAGTAAGTAAGGGGTGGTGAGTGGAATCAGAAGTCAAGTTGCTTTTCTCATCATTACATCAAAGGTGTCCAACTTTGGCAAATTTTAAGACTTGTGGACTTCAACTCTCAGAATTCTCCCACCAAATGGGAATGCTGGGAGTTGAAGCCCACAAGTCTTAAAGCGCCCGAGGTTGGACACGACTGCATTGCACCGTTCTCCAGATTTTAACTGTATTAATTTGCTTTTATACAAGGTGTTTTATTTATAGCCGCAAGGGCGTTGAAAACTGGAAGGCATACTTTGCAGGGTAAAATAATAATAAAGATGTGGAATAAAGGAGAAAAACTCACTTTATTTGCTGCATCAACCTTGGCACAGACAGCATCCATGGCTGCCCGTTCCTCCAACCGTTTCTGCTTCTTCTCCTTCCCTTTACTGGACTTCCTCTGCAACCAGGAGGGTTGAAATGCTAAGACACAACACACAAACAGAACTGAACAGTTCCCCATCTATTAAGGCTTCATCCATGACACAGGTAGTCCTCCGTTTACGACAATTGAGCCCCAAAATTTCTGTTGCTAAGCAAGACAGTTCCAAGTGAACCTCACACTTTACAACCTTTCTTGACAGTTGTTAAGCGAATCACTACAGTAGTTATAGTCACACGGAGGTTAAGTGAATCTGGATTCCGCATTGACTTTGTTTGTCAGAAGGTTGCAAAATGAAAACTGCAACAGACATAATGACATGCCAGTTGCCAAACGTTTGAATTTTGATCATTTTGAAAAAACGGTCATGAGTCAATTTTTTTAGTGTTGTTCTAATTTTGAATGGTCAACAAACAAAATAGTTGTAAGTCAAGAACTACCTGTACTGGCCACCTCTGTGACTCTTCCTGAACTTTTCATTAATATATCTCTCACGTTCTAACTGGTTTGTACAATGAATCAGGATAGGCTAAAATAGGGGTGGCACAGCTTATATTCTAACATTGGGGGAACCTGTAACTAGCATGAAGCACGCCATTCCCATAAGGCACAAAAAGAGGTTGAGCAGTTTGAGCACAACACGTTTTATTTTATGGATGCCGTTAAATTCTTTTTTTCCTACCTCCGAGCCTTTTTCTTATTTACCCCCACTTTAATTAGTCAGATTCCAAGTTTTACAAAGAGAGTTTGGTTTAGTGGTTAAGGCACCAGGGTAGAAACCAGGACAGAGTGAGTTCTATCCCCACCTGAGGAATGAAAGCCAGCTGGGTGACTTTGGGTTGGTTCCCCACCCCTTTGTAAAGTTAGTAAGGGCAAGGTAAAAAGAAAACAAATATGTACTTCACATACATAACCTGCACACACACTATATGCACATATATATGTGAAGTCCATGTATGTTTTATTTTTACTCTGCTTCTATTAATTTCACCAATAAGTCAAGGCACAGAATGTGCCCAATATGCCTATAAAAGTAGAAACAGACATCCTGCAATCTCCGGAATTTAAAATTATGTATAGTAATAATATAATTATATAAATATAATTATATAAACATGATGTGTTTCTTCTTTTACATATATATGTGTGTATGTGAATTATATTGTAGTATATTATAAGAGTATTAAGCATATGCTTTGCCTTGATATCTATGTGTGTACATTATATTGTAGTATTGTATTGTATTAGATATATAATATATATTATAGGAATATTAAGCATATGCTTTGCCTTGATATCTATCAACTATTTATCTACATCTATCTCTATCTACATCTGTCTTCCATATATTTATGTTTATTGTGTCATATTTATCTATGTCTGTCTATGCCTGTCTGTCTTTGTCTGTATCTCTGTCTATCTATCAATCATCTGTCTGATTGTCCATCCGTCCAATATCCTTGTCACCCCAAACCCATCCCTCAACTGTGTAAGATGCCCCCCCTTTGGCTGTGGAGGATGGGGACTGTAGTCTAGCACCCTCTTGGGAGGCCAGGAGGGAAAAGTCACTCCAAGGACTTTACAAACGGTTTTTTCCCCCTCCCAAACTCTGCTGAATATTTAAAATATAAGCCCCGCCAACCCCCATTTTCACCCCTAAGGGAGATATATCGAAACTCTCTGAGGTGAGCAGCTGTATAAATGACACCCATAAAAAGACACCCATTTCTTCCTCATCTTGATCCTGACAAACCCCCCCACCCAGTTTTTCTCTCGTTTGTATCTCCCCCCAGCCCCCTCCCCAATTTATAGCCTGCCCCCCTATTC
>BHFT01073793.1:0-16946 GCA_004320025.1 Laticauda laticaudata | reverse complement strand
AGCAGGTAGCCACCAAGTTCTCTGGCACTCTTCTCTGTCACTCAGAGGTGTGCCCAGTCTCAGGAGTGAAGGGTCCAGGTGCTGTGGAGGTGGCTGCTGCTGGGTGCTGGTCTGAAGCGCCACTGGGTGCCTGGCCCCGAGAGGACAACAGGGGACGTTTGTGTTGAGGAAGCTCCTCAGAGGAGCTGGCTCAAACCCGTGATGTTGAAAGCTCCTTCCTCCATGCCATGGGGTGTCAGCCCAGTACCGACGACAGATGTACTGAGGCGCGGGCTTGGCTTTGTGGGATGGAGGAAGGAAGCAGTGTAAGTGGGGCTGTCCTGGTCTGCAGCTGGGTGAGGTCTGGCGTGGGTGGATCCAGTGGCATGGGTGGGCATTTTTGTGGCATCGGTGGCAGCAGTGGCATGGGTGGCAATCGGTCGCATCAGTGGAACCGGGTGGCAACAGTGTCATCTGATGAGCTTGTGCCTGGACTGGGAAGGGCTGCTGCCCTGTGCTGCTGGACCTCCTGGTAGCCGTAGCCCTGGTAGGTGAGGGCCTGTGGAAAGCCTTGGAATGGGAGGGACATCACCTGGGGTGGAGGAGCAGCCTGGACTGGGTGGGAGCAGGTTCATCTGGATCTGGAGGGTTGTGAAGAAGATCGGTGATCCTGTCCTTCACCACCTGGTTGGGGTTCCGCCATGGTCCATGAGGGTCTGGTGACATAGGTGAGGAGGGCTTGGTGGTTGGAGGATGAGGAGTCGGTGTGTATCAGCTGAGAGAGATATCTTATGCTGCTCCTGATGTGTCTTTTATGCTCCCAGCAGGAGCAGTGTGGCTCTGTCCCTCCTGTCTGGCTCTCTGCCTTTCTGTGGAGGTGGAGCTGGGGGTGGATGCCGGGTTGGATATGTGGTGGAAGTGCTGTCTCCTTTCTCCCACTGCGGCCAGGGAGTCCTCCACGCGCTCCACCACAGTTAGAACAGCTGTCTGCGGGTTCTCTGTCGTGGCACGCTCCACAGATACCTGCCTGGAGACAGGAAGTTGACACTCGGCTGGAAGAGGTGTCAGCCTTCAAGATCTTCTGCTATTGCTTTGCATCTTTTCAACTGCCATAAGTAACGGGGGGAGGGGGGAAGGGAGGTAGGAATAAGTTTGGGGAAGTGAAGCTGGGGGTGTTACATTCATCTGTTTGTATAAATGGGAGGGGGGGAGCATAAGCTAGAGTTAGGTTTTCTATTTCTCGCTTAGCTTTTCTTCTCTCTGCGCAACTGCAACCCATTATTAAAATATGCCAAGGTCAACGGACAGAGGCCTAATCATCACCTGAAGATGCCCACATGATCATATCCACAACTCTAATGGAAGTGTCATTTGAACTATTGGGGGTGGGAACATTTCCATCAACTTTCTATATGTGAATTGCGCGCCTAATTTCTTCCTAGATTCAGAATTCTTTGGTTGCTATCACTTCACTTTCAGTAAAAGATATCTTTTCTCTAAACTAAAAGTCTAAGTATTTCTTTCCTGGATTTTGAATGGAGCTCTGCCTGAACAAGAGGACTGGCTCTCAGCAAGCTGCCGGAGAGAGGGTTGTGAGAGGGGCTGTCCTCGGTGGCAGATCTCACCCTCCAGGAAGCTGCACCTGGCCATCACGTAGGTCTCTCTGTCTGTCAGCTTGACCACGGCCTGGCCAGATTTCTTGAGGTGCAGCTTCCCGCTACCAGGTGTGCATGTGCTTCCACCAGCCGAGGAGCACCTCCGAAGTGTAGCCCAGGCTCTCCGCCTTCTTCTCCAAGCAACCTGCTTCCTTTTGGTGTCGCGATAGAGCCTGTGTCCTTCCGCAAGATACTCATTCTCCTCTCAGCCACTCCAGCACCTCATCCTCATGTTCCTCCTCGATGTTGTATTGCCTCTCTCCCGTTCTCGCGTCTGCCTCTTCCTCCCTTTGGCAGGACCACATGGACCCTCATCAGAGGGGCTTCCAGGTTGTAGGGGCTGCTCCTCCACACCACCACCAGAGCCAGCACCAGCAGGACCAGCAGCAGCAACAGGCGCAGCAGCAACAGCATCACCAGCAGGACGCAAGGATCATCAGCAGCAGAGTAATCACCCAGCAGTGGCCAGCAGCACCAGGAGCACGAGCAGGATCAGCATGACCAGGAGCACCGCAGCAGGACCAGGGAAGCACCAGAGGGACCAGCAGGACGAGGAGCAGCTTCAGCAGAGTAAGCACCAGCAGAAGCACCACCGTCAGAAGCAGCTTCAGCAGAGTAAGCACCAGCAGAAGCAGCCACCGCCAGAAGCAGGCATCAGCAGAATAAGCACCAGCCAGAAGCACCACTGCCAGAACAGCATTATCAGCTCCTCCGAAGCAGAAGCAGCAGAGAAGCCCCTGCCCCAGAAGGGCGAGCCCGTGCTGCAGAAGCCCCAGCAGAAGCAGAGTGAGGGGCAGAGGTGGGAGGGTGGCTTGTCCCTCTTGCCAGGGCTGGCAGCAGATGGCTGAGGCTTTCTCTTCTTCCCATGGTTGTGGGTTGCTGGCTGGCAGGCAGGCTGGCAGGCAGGCTGGCTGGCAGGCAGGCAGCAAGACTGGCAGGCAGGCTGGCAGGCAGGCAGGCTGGCAGGCTGGCAGGCAGGCAGGCAGGCTGGCAGGCAGGCAGGCAGGCTGGCAGGCAGGCAGGCTGGCAGGCTGGCAGGCTGGCAGGCTGGCAGGCTGGCAGGCTGGCAGTAGTCGATGTGTCTGGAAGCAGTCTTTCCTCTGAATGTTGACTTGCTTGGGAGCTGCTTCTCTTTTATATCCGCGGGGCTGATGCAATGCATCCTCCCCACATGCGCAGTTAATGCTAGGCAATCTGCCTACGGCATCCGCTAGGCATCCGCTAGGATTCCACTGTGCATTCCGCTATCATCCGCTTGGCTTCGCTGTGCATCCACTTCATCCTCTCGGCGTCCGCTCTGCATCCGCTCTTTCCGGCTGAATGTCCACTTTGCTGCGTCCCTTGGAAGCCTTGCGGATGTGCCATCCGCTCCCATCTGCTTCCATCCGCTAGGCTTCCGTGGAGCATCCACTTTCCCATCCGCCCTGCGTCCTCCCCTGTCCGTTCCTTTCCGTGTTGTCCACTCTGGTTAAGCAAATTTTTGCCCCTTTTGAGAGCGGACAACAATGGATGGAACATTTTCCTCGTCTGCTGTTTGTCCTTTTACAAACGTTTTGCATCCGTCAGCCAGTGTGACAGGGCCTTAATATCAGATATGTAATGTGGGTTCCAGACTGATGAAGCTTTATTCAGTTTTGTTCCCACAAAAAGTTTTGTATGCACTAGTTAGTAGTGTGATATTTCCAGAGAAGAAGCTAGGTAGGAATAAGATTAAACAATTCTTAATGCCTTTTTGGCTTATGTAGTTATAGTGGGGCTCCAGCACTGTAGATCATTAGAGATGAGTACTCCAAGGTCGTTGAGAAAGTTTGGATCCTCAGCAAGGTCTTGACTATTCAGCCGGTATTTTATTTTTTATTTTTTCTGCCAATATGTAAGACAGAGCATTTATTTGTTGAGATTTGAAGTTGCAATTTGAATTGACCATTCTGATTACATAGTCAACGTCTTTTTGAAGGGTAGCAATATTGTCTGTGGTGTTGGAATAGCTTTACATCATCAGCGAAGAGGACGCAGTTGCTCTTAAATATGATCACAGAGATCATTTATGTTAGAGTATGAAAAGAGTTGGTCCTAAAACACTGCCTTGGGGGACACCAACTTTTGACAGGTACGAATTTGATAGGACGCTCCCAATTTTCACACCATTTACAGATACAGATAATCAGAGTTGGAAGGGACCTTTAGGTCATCTAGTCCAACCCCCTGCCCAAGAAGGAGACCCGACACCATTTCTGACAAATGCAGTCCAGTCCCTTCTTGAAAGTCTCAACTGATGGCGCTCCCACAAGTTCTGAGGGCAAGGTGTTCCATTAGTTGATTGTTCTCAACTGTTGGAAAGGTTATCCTTGTTTCCAGGTTAAATCTCTCCTTGTTCAGTTTCCATCCATTATTCCTTGTCTGGCCTACAGGAGCTTTAGAAAATAGCTTGATCCCTTCCTCCCTTGTGGCAGCCCCTCAAATATTGGAAGATGCTATCATGTCTCCCTGGGTCCTCTCTTTACTAGACTAGCCAAGCCCAGTTCCTGCAACTGTTCATTGTATGTTTTAGCCTCCAGTCCCCTTATCAATCATTTGTTGTCTGTTTGACAGGAATGCTTCTATCTAGTTATGTAGGTGTCCAGAGATACTAATAAGATTTTAAATTTTAGGAGTAGTTTGTTGTGTACCACTGAATCAAAGGCTTTACAGAAGTCTATGTAGAGTTCGTCTATTGTTTTACCCTGATCGAGTTGTGTAGTCCATATATTTTTGTAGTGTAAGATTTGCGATTCCAGGATAGTTTTTTCTGAAACGAAATTATTTATTAGAGAGTAGGTTGTTTGTCTTTAAGTGGAGGATAATGGATTGGTTAAATTAAGTTGATTCCATGACTTGACATGACTACAGGTGATCCAGCATAAGGAGATTGGTCTGTAACTTTTCAAACTAGGCTGGGTTCTCCCTTTTTGAAGATTGGGATGACCGTGGCTTGTGACCATAGGTTTGGCAACTGGCAAGCTTGTCCTGAAAGATTTTTCAAAGATTATGCTTTGAGGTTCAGCTATGGCAGTGGATAGCTTTTTTAAGAAAGTAGGCACATATTCTATCCAGTCCAATAGATAGGGATGTTTTTAGATTGCATAGTGCTTTTTCAACACCGTTCTTCTGTAAAATCGATATGTATTTGTATCATTGTAGTTGTCTGTGGTTCGACTAGGAAATACTGGGCATGATCCAATTGCTGTTTACAAATACTGAGCCAAAGAATGTGTTTAAAGAGTTTGGCTTTTGATAGTGTTGTCGTTGCAGTTAAGGATGCACTTGAGTCTTTTAGTTTGTTGTTTCCAAAAATTGTAGAAAACACCGCGTGGAAATTGTGCATAGAAGATTTTCCTCTTGTTTAATGTGATAATTAGTGCATTCAGTTTTTATCTGGTGGCATAGATTTTTGTACTGGCTTTTGAAGTTGGCAACGTGACCAGATTTGTTTTTTCACCAAAGTGATCTCTTGTTGGATTGAAGCTTCCTTATTGTTATGGGTAATCTGTTTTTCCTGGGTTTGGGAGTTGTTATTAGTACATATAATTTGATGGCTCTTTTGATTTCTAGTAAGAATAAGTTGTAATGGTCTTCAACACTATTGCATCCAGTGAATAGAAATTAGAGTTTAGAGCAGGAGTGTCAAACTCGTGTTGTTATGGCAGTGTCACATGATGTATTGGAACTTTTTCCCCATCCCTAAACTGGGCATGGCCAGTCTGTGACACATCCAGTCCACAGGTTATAAGTTTGACAGCCTTGTTTTAGAGAATCATTGAAGCTCTTGTAGCACTTCCATTCCCCACTATCCTGACAGAGCTGAGGAAGCTTCTTTGATGAGAAGTGAAAAGTTTTCAAAATCAAAAACAAGAAAGTCCAGTTGCCTCCTGAAAAAGCACTTTTGGGACAACCATGACCTGGAATCTGAGAATCTCTACAGAGTTTTAGCTGTACAATTTGGGATGAACACCCTTTGAATGGTGTGGGAGAGTAGGAATGGATTTCCAGAGCAAAAATTACAGACTACAGGAACCAGGAGCACCAACTCAGGTGACCCTGAGGAAAACAGATAAACCTCCAAGTGGCCTCAACAACCCTGTAAAAGAATGTAAATTACCAGCTGTCTGCAAAAACTATAAACTCTTCCATTCCCCATCATCTAGTCAGAGCTGAAGAAGCTTCTTGGATGAGAAGTGAAATGTGTTCAAAAGAAAAAATAAGAAAGTCCATTTGCTTCTTGAAAAAGCATCTTTGGGACAACCATGTCCTGGATGACTGAGAATTTCTACAGACTTCCATCAGGAGAAATCTTGAAGCAATAGTTGACTGTAAAATGAAATGAGTCAGCAATATGATGTGGCTGCAAACCAGATAAATCCAATTCAGGGTGCATCAACAGAAGTTTAATTTCCAATTCATGAGAAATAATAATTCAGCATTATTCTCCAAACAGTATGTCACATTTTAAGTATTGATGCAAGGTTATAAGAAGGATTTGGAGAAACTGGAACACATTCAGAGAAATAAAACAAGGTTGATTTGAGGGATTCACAATTAAGTCCTATAAACATAGAAAGAAGGAACTAGGAATCTTGAGAAGATTGGAAGGACTACAGTAGTATTCTTCTGGATTTTTTTTTTCTTGTAAGAAATAATGTCAAGTAAAAGAAAATCAATAACCGTTCCCCAAAGTACAGAATACAGGACTCAAAACTATGGAACAAAGTTACAGAGAGGCAAATTCCAATTAAACTTTAGAAAATCTATGGCTAACAAACAGGAAATGCTGTGAAGGCCAATTTAGACAGAGAGAATTTGATATGAAGGAAGCTGCTCAAGGATGAATACCAGCCTTAGGAAGAGTCTAGTAGCACCTGAGGCTGAAATGACCAGTGGACTTTCAGTATAGCTATAGATAGCAGAAGATGGGAGTCAGAAGATTAAGTCATGTTCAGTTTGGGACCTTCCTCTCAGTCCTAGAAGATACAGAGCCAAACACAATGTCAACTCGTAAAGCATTCCTATGCCTCTTTTAGAGTTGCCATAAATAGGCAAAGGAGAGGGAGAATCTGATTTATGATACACCCAGGAGGGAGGGGGAAACAGGGTCACAGGTGACTGTAAATTATGTATATACAGGCTAATGGGACATGTTGCTTCTGATAAATCTTCTGAATTCTTTTGAAGCTTGGCTTGAGGCTCATGATTTAATTAGGGATCCTGACACTTTGTAAGATAAGTATGGAATGTACTTCTGGTTTTAAACTGCTGCCCTGCTCTTTCAGATTTCTACCCCCCCCCCTGCCCTTGTTTATGGCAACTGTAAAACAGGGAATGCTTTACCAGTTGACACACAGAGCAGAACAGAGGAGTTCTTCATGGCTCCACACACAGTAAGAGAGTTTCTACCATTGATTGTCTGAATTCTACTTTGTCATTTATTTCTAGTTTGTTTGTTTATTTCTTGCCTTTCTTATTTTACAAATAACTTAAGACAGTGACCCTATCCAACAAACCTGTCATATCCTTCTCAATTTTCCCCACAATAACAACCCTGTGAGATGGGTTGGACTGAGAGACGGTGACAGGTCTAAGGTCACTCAGCTTGCTTTCATGGCTGAAGTGGGACTAGAACTCACTGTCTCCTGGTTTCTAGCCTGGTGCCTTAATCACTAGACCAGGCATATCAAAGTCAAGGCCCAGGGGATGTGACCCATGGGGTACTTAGACCTGGCCCACAGGGCTGCCCTGGAAACAGGGAAGGATTGGACTGCAGTGGCTCTGCCAGTAATAATGGCAGAGGGAGGGCTGCGTTTGGCCCTCCTGAGCTCCATTTTTGCTGGCAAAGGGTTGCAGGAGGCCATCACAGCCAAAACAAAGCTTGTGAAGGCCAGGGGTGGCACTCCCAAGTTCCATTTTGACTGACAGAGGATTGCAGGAGGTTGTCACAGCTGAAACGGAGCTTGGAAGCCTGTTTTCACTGGCAGAGCACTCAAGCCACCACTCAGGCCACCCCCGACATGAATTATGTTGAGTTGGCCATGCCCACCCCAGCCCCCCAAGATCAATGCAGCCCTCAATGAAATTGAGTTTGACACCCTTGCACCAAGGGTGGGATTCAACTAGTGTTACTACCGGTTTGGTACTTATGTTTTGTGCGCGCATATAATACATTGAAAGCTGTGCCTCCCGGACAACTGATAAACACTGCGCATGGGTGCGCAGCATTTGAAAAACCACTTTTTTCAATCTCATCTGTGCCACGCAAAGCAGCTGAGGTTGAAAAAGCAGGAAATAAAGGTCAGGTAATTGCCCAAGCAGGCAGGTGGGCCAAACAGCAGCAGACACAGAACCAGTTCTGTGTCTGCTGCTCTTCAGAGCTACAGGTTCTATAGAGCCGGACAGAACCTGTAGCATCCCACCCCTGTCTTGCACAAGACCAAACTGGCTCAGTATGTATTCAATATGGACTCCGTTTAAGAGCCATTACTGCACAGCAGATCATCCCTGAAAACAAATGCTTTATTTTTCAGAAGGTTGTGCATTTGCCTTTTGAACCTGTTGCCTGAGAAATCTCTGCTTTTTGAAACCTAATGATTCATTTTTGGATTCTTAGATCTTGGGCTTTGACCTTGGGCTTTGACCAAATGCTCTTACTCATTGCTTTGAACCTTGCTTCTGGAAGTCATGGAGGCAAACTTACATCTTTGTTTGGAACTTTATTGCAGTATTTGAACTCATGACCTGCCTTCTCCTGTCCATATTAATAAAACTCAGAGGCAAGACTCCACAACTCAGAGGTAAGGTAAAAGTCAGATTTAGAGATGTTGTGGAATTGCACAGTAGCTGTCCAGATGAAGTAGGAAATACTGACACAAACTTGTAGTTTTTTATATAAATACAGGTGTTCTTGACTTATGACCACAATTGAGCCCAAAATTTATGCCACGAAATGAGACATTTATTAAGTGAGTTTTGCCCCATTTTACAACCTTTCTTGCCACAACTGTTATGTGAATCATTGTTCTGACCCAGGTTTTGTCAAACGTACTGAAACACAAACTTATTTGAAAAGCAAAACCTATTTTAATGCAACATTGGGAATTACTTTCATTTCCAGCCAGAACTAATTATACACAGTTCCCCAAGATAAGCCCATGCTTGTCAGTGCTGAGGAATGCTGCCAAAAGCAGAAGTCTCCAAGTAATGATAACAGAACCCCTCCCCTTGCCCGAAGTATCAGAAAAAACTGACTAGAGTACGCAGAGCTTCAAGAAAGACTTGGAATCTAATTGAACTACTTTGCTTCCTGCAAAGCTTTTGTCATTGAAGTCTGACTTTTATTCCTTATAGGAGGGGCAATCACCTCCCAGCCTTACTCCTGAGTCACCCCTTCTGCTTCAGCTGCTCTTGCCATTAGCAGCTCCGCGCACACACGCACTGGGAACAGGCTCCCCTGGGTCCTCTGCTTCACTGCTGCCAGACTCCCAAGGCTCCAAAAGCAGCACCCCACTCCAAGATGGTCCTGGCCCCATCCCTGCATCAGATGCAGGACCCTCATCCAAGTCCTCTCCAGACTCCCTGATTGGTTCCCTTTCTTTCTCACTGTCGGATTCCATTGCCGGCTGCATCGGCTGCTGGCAAACCACAGCAATCATTGCAGTTGGAAGTGAATTTGGTTTACCCTTCGACATTGCTTGTCAGAAGGTCACAAAAGGTGATCACATGAATCCAGGACACTGCAACCTTCATAAATGTGAGTCAGTTAACAATTGTCTGAATTTTGATGACATGACCATGGGGATGCTGCAATGGTCATAAGTCACTTTTTTCAGTGATGTAACTTTGAATGGTCACTAAATGAACTGTTGTCAAGGTCCACCTGTTTAAATATAGTTGACACTCAACCAGAAAAAAGAAGAACATAAGATAGCCAGGAATACAGGAACATCATAGCAATAGCAATAGCACTTAGACTTATATACCACTTTACAGTGCTTTACAGCCCTCTCTAAGCAGTTTACAGAGTAAGCATATTGCCCCCAACAATCTGGGTCCTCATTTTACCCACCTCAGAAGGATGGAAGGCTGAGTCAACCTTGAGCCTGGTTGGATTTGAACTGCCAAATTGCAGGCAGTCGGCAGTTGGCAGAAGTAACCTGCAGTACTGCATTCTAACCACTGCTCCACTGTGGCTCATGAGGTAAATCTCATGAGGTAAATCTAAAATAGTACACAGAACACACTGAAGAAAAAGGTGGGGCAAAAAGGGAAACTCCCCCCTTATACTCACAGCAACCAATCATAGCATAGAGTGCCTCATGTGTGAGTCAGCACTCTCTAACTAGTCAACTACAACTGTAGGTTCTGGTTTAGTGTATACTTTACTGTTCCAGCTACTAAATTTAATATCCTTACAAGATATTAATGAAAATTTCAATTCATTAGTCTACATATTTCCCATTTATAGTATCTCCAAAAAGCTTTGCCCCTCGGGTCATACAATCTAACATGTTCATTTTCCAAATTCAGTTTCAATATCAATTTCTAAAACTTAGCAATAGCATGTTGATCACTGACACACAATGCAATTTCAAACTCAGTTTTTGAGTATTCAAAATCATGGCTTTTCTTATCTAGGTTAAATCATCCTTTTAACTGTAAATATATGAACCAATGACAAATGCATCCTTTCAACTCCAATTCTTCTTTCAATTTCAAATTGAGTAAAATGAAATATCTCACCATAGATTCAGGTTCATCAGATTGGTTTGAGGAGTTGAGTGAAACTCCAAAGTACTTTTAATTTTCCACAACATATTTTCTTTAATTAGATGAGCTAAAATGGAGACCAGTCAGACATCTTATGGAAATGCTTTAATGTGGATTTCTACACTGAATAGGGCTTAAATTCAATGTCATTCACAGACCTTTGCAACTCTATTTTATGACTCAAGGAGATTTCCAAGGATGATAAATAATATCTTCCAATTATTCTAGTTTTTTAATAACTAACAAAATGATGCAGCTGATGCCCAAGTTTTCAAGATTGCATTGATAGATATATTTACAATGCGATTTTAACTCATGCCCTAGAACCACATCCAACATCAGCAATTTAATTATGTCTTCAAAACTACCTCTAGAAGTAGATTAGCGCAGGAAAAAAACATATTCAGGAATTATAATAAGGATGAAACTAAGATAGCACAACCTGAGTGCCCCGTGGCCACATATGATCCACAACAGGATTTGACTTGGCTTCTAGAGCCCCTTCAAAATTTTGTATATTTTAATATGACAGGAGTCTAAAAACATTCAATGCACTGAAAACAAATCATGTAGGATCTACTTGAAGATTAGGCATTCAGTGAGCTGAGATTACACTGATTCAGTTGGTTATAAAAAATAGTATTTCTCTGCCACCCCCTGTGTGTGTGTGTGTCTGTGCATGTGTGTGTGTAAGTGTGTAAAGCAGATTCTTTTTAGAGAGTTTCCAAAAAAGTCAAGATAGTTATTATAGCTGTGTAACTGAAGCTCTGGCCCCCATTTTTACATTTATTGCACAATGCACAATAAAAGAGAGAAGTTTGGTCTTATTGGTTAAGGCACCAGGCTAGAAAACAGGGGACCATGATACAGATAAATAGAGTTGGAAGGGACCTTGTAGGTCATCTAGTCCAACCCCTTGCCCAAGCAGACCCTACACCATTTCTGACAGATGTCAGTCCAGTCTCTTCTTGAAAGCTTCCAGTGATGAAGCTCCCACAACTTCTGAAGGCAAGCTGTTCCTTTGGCTCATTGTTCTCATTGTCAGAAAGTTTCTCCTTATTTCCAGGTTGAACTTCTCCTTGTTCATTTTCCATCCATTGTTCCTTGTCTGATCTTTGGGTGCTTTGGAGAATAGCTTGACCCCTTCCTCCTCTCTGTGGCAGCCCCTCAAATATTGGAAGACTGTTCTCATGTCTCCCCTAATCCTTCTCTTCACTAGACTAGACATGCCCAGTCCCATGTCCTGCCTTAGTCATGAAAGTCAAGGAATGACTTTGGGCCAATCATTCTCTCTCTCTCTACCCAATTGACCTCACAGGGTTGTTGTTGTGGGGAAAAGAGGAAGAGGAAGATGGGTCCACTACCTTGAGTTGGATATATTCACTGCCTTGAGTTATTTGTAAAATAATAGGGGTTCAAGACCTGAATGCTGCATACTAGGGTGAGCTCCCATTACTTGCCCCAGTTCCTGCCAAAGTAGCAGTTCAAAAGCATGCAAATATGAATAGATAAATAGGTACCACTTCAGTGAGAAGGTAACAATATTCTGGGTGCTTTCGGTGTATAGCCATGTTGGCCACATGACCATGAAAGCATCTTCTAACAACATTGACTTCCTCAGCTAAGTAACAGAGATTAAAACTGCCCACAAGAGACAGACACAACTGGACAGGGAAATCCTTCACCTTTAAAGGAGGGGAAAAATTCAAAGGAATGAATGAATAAATGAATGAATAAATGAATGAATGAATGAACCATAAATAAATACAAAGTAATTGCCTACATCCTGGCCTATTTTATCCCATCTTCAGATACTTTTATGTTGAGTGTACATACCTACTTCACATAACTTCATTAAACATCGAATTTACTTCAAGGCCTCCAATTTGATCTGTCAATTTGATTTAAAGATTCATTTCAAAGATTTTGTTCCACTCAATTCATTTTTGAAGAGAAGATGACTTGATCTTCAAACAGCCCTGGCCATCACATTAATTGCAGTTAATTATGTTTTAATTACATGGGAATGTAAACTAGATTAAATCAAATCTGGTGCAGGGGGGAAGGGCTGATGATCTCCCGTCATTTTACTTAATATTTAAGTGTCGCCCTTACTCTAGTGGTGGGATTCAAATTTTTTTACTATCGGTTCTGTGGGTGTGGCTTGGTGAGCATGGCAGGGAAGGATACTGCAAAATCTTCATTTCCACCCCATTAACCTGCTTTCCAGCTCTGTTCTCCTGTGCAGGGCAACAAAAGAAGACCCAGCCAATCAGCTGGGACTCGGGAGGCAGAGAAGAGATGGGGGTGAGGCCAGTCAGAGGTGGTATTTGCTGGNCTTCCTCTGTAAAGGAGATGGGCAATCTCCTCTGTGTGTGTGTGTGTGTGTGTGTGTGTGTGTGTGTGTGTGTGTGTGTGTGTTTTCTATAAGAAAAGCAGAAAATGGACCAGGGTGATATAGAACCAGTGCCAAAACACCCTGGTTTACATTGTCTTATTTAATTAAATAGTATGATAAGATCTTATTTAGTTTCATGGAGAAAAAGGAGGCACCTCCCAAAAATGTGACAAGAGCCACTTCTGTTGAAAATGATGTTGAAAATGATGGGGATTTGGTTAGGGAGATGGGACTGATCATGAAAGCTTCTGGAGGGGAAATGTATTTAATAATGTATTTATTTTTATTAAATGAAATAATGAAATAATTTAAATAATTCAATTAAATATCAAATTATTAAATGTATATTTAATAAACCAGTGTATGTAAAAAAAGGGTTTAAACTCTGCTGTCCTGGCTGCCATCTTGATTTTTACACACGCACACATGCCTTTCTGTATTTATTGTTTGTTTGTTTATTCAATTTCTATTAAAAATAAATAACATTTTGGGGTGGGGAAAATTCCATAAATTCTGTCACTTATAGCCCATATCTGCTTGTTAAATTTAACCCTCTTGTCTGAACATAGATATTAGAAATGAGAAGCTTAATTCCTCATCCACTATCACATCACCAGGAGAAGGTTTGAGATATGAGGAGCATGACAGGTGGAGGGAGGAGGGAGAGAGAGAGTGAGAGAGAGAGAGAAGGAGGGAAAAAGAAGAAGAGAGAGCATCTTTAGTTTCAAATGAGGTGTTTCATTCTTTGTCACTCTTCAAATCTGTCACTACACTCTGCCTTCTACATAGGCCAGCCATTGCTCCAGAGTAATCCCAGTGGATAATAAAGAAACTGCAGCTGCTGACTCTTCTGGTTTTTCAGCAGCCAATCTTGCTATTCACCTGAAATCTGTAGGTGTGTGTCTTAACTGACAAGTGAGGACACCCCCAGCCCTGTTTTTCTTGTCTCCCTCATATTCAAACCAGCCCTTCAAACTTCTTTGACAGGAGATATTCCATAAACAATGAATCAGCCTTCACTGTTGGTGACAGCAGAAATGCAGAAATGGGTTTCAATTCAAATTGTCAAGAAAGTGCAACAGTATTCATCACATGTTGCTCTCAGCATGCTACTTAAATATATATGGATATATAAAGGTACAGCTATAAGCAGCTAATGCTTTCCATGTTTGTTGCAATCACAAATTCCACAATTTCCAGTGAGATGTTGGGCTGGGAATTTTGGAAGCTGTGGTTCCAGCTGAGTTGGAGGGTAGTCATCAAATTCATTATGAGGGTAAACATAATCACCATTCCCACAACCAAGTTGGAAGAAGGCAACAGGTTCACAAGGGTTGAATGAGATAGCTGGTGGAAGATTAGGTTATTGGAATTACTTGGAGCATCTGAATGTTTCAGAGCAGGGGTCTTCAAACTTGACAGTTTTAAGACTTGTGGACTTCAACTCCCAGAATTCCTCCTCCAGTCATGTTAGCTCAGGAATTCTGGGAGTTGAAATACACAAGTCATAAACTTGCCAAGTTTGAAGACCCTTGCTTTAGACTGATAATGGTGGTGATGAAAATTATTAATGTATTGTATTTATATTTCACATTCATTCCAGGAGCTCAAGGTAGCTTGCATTTCTCCCACTGAAGCTCATTTTATCTTCACAGAGTTCCATAAAGCAGGTTTGATTACAAAATGGTGTTTGCCTCACATTCATAGTTTGTCTGAATTCACACATAGGGGTGGGATTCAACCTGTGTTACTTGGATGAGAAGTGAAACATCTTCAAAGAAAAAAACAAAGTCCAGTTGCCTCCTGAAAAAAGCACCTTTGGGATGAGAATCAGATGTTTAAATACATTTCTTGTCAGGTTCTTCAGCATGAGAATCAGATGTTTTGCTACTGAATTCTGATCCCTCCCCTTATGAAACCGAGCATGATAAATGTAGTGAATAAATGAAGCTATATCAATGCTAGCTTTTCCAAGTGTGATTTTGTTGGCTCCGAGCAAGGAGCTGAAGCTAGGAAAGAGCAGCTAAAGGTGATTTGTTGGTGGTGACACTTCAAAGCTGAATGCCTCTTCTTCCTCCCCCACCCCAGCATACCACTTTGCTACTAAGGGTGGGCCATGGGGGGAGGTGGCTGAGGGTTTGAAAAGGGAGCATCCTCTTTCAGATGCCACCATTTCTCAGTTATTCCACTTCCGTGCATCTCTTGTTTGTCCTTTGGATCTTTAGTGCTGGATTTCAGGGTGGGCAGAAGAAGCAAATGATTTACACAGTTCTGTTCAGTGGCAGCACAAGTGGAGATATTTATGTGTGGGGAGGCTGTCAGAGAAGTGAGTGCTGAGTTGGAAGTCAGCTGTGCAGATTAATGACATGGGTCATTAAAGCAGGCCAGGCAGTAGGCTTGAACCTCAGCTAATAAGACATACAGACACACACACACACTGTTGCACACCCATATACACTGCAAAAGCTTAGAATCTGTTTGGAGGAAATGCCTTTGTTGTCTTCTATCCAGGAACACATACTAATTGCCTCATACATTGTGGCAAAATCCAGGATCCTCTCTATGAAATTGTCATGTGCTGGCTCCTTGTCTTCATAAATCTCTCTCTATCATGATGATTTTGCTTTTAAAAGTTGAATGATCCAGCCCAAAACCATACATTAGCCACTTAAAGCAGTATAATGGGTAGAGAAACTCCAATTGCCTGCACAAGTGATTTGTCTCTAAAACAGCATGTTGGGATGGCTTCTCATCTTCTGTCTGGCTCAGAAAACAGTTACCCTGGATACTACTTGTTCATCCTCATGGCATCATAGCTCCTTGGCTGCATTTGTTGCTCAGTGAAGAGTCCTTATTTTTCTTACAGAAGGAAGAGGAGAAGGAGAAGGAGGGAAGGCCATTGTTTAGTTAGATAATAATACCTAGCTGATTTGGCTGATCTTGAAAATCTAAGCAGGAACAGACCTGGATATATTTGAATGGGAGGACCTGAAAATCTCAAAGCTGTAGGCTAGGAGTGTGCAGCAAAAATGACAGGGCTTGCAGTACACACCCCAATGCCATTTTTGTCAATCTGATTTCCTTTTCTCCCCTCTGCCTGTCCCATGGATTCTACCACTACAAAGAGAAAATAAATGCATTGGGAAAGTTAGTCATAAGAATAGAAGACTGAAGGTGATGGTGATGATGTCTCAGTGGCATTCAGTGTGTGTGTGTGTGTGTGTGTGTGTGTGTGTGTGTGTGTGTGTGTGTAACATTCAAGATGGTAGTCCAACAACACAAAGATCCACCCTTTTCAACACATGTCAATGATTGTCTATGGAAATTTTCATGGTTGTCCCAAAGGTGTTTTTTCAAGAGCAACTGGACTTCCTGGTTTTTCTTTGAAGACATTTTACTTCTCATCCAAGAAGTTTCTTCAGCTCTGACTGGATGATGGGGAATGGCAGGATTTATATTCCTTGCAGAAAAATGGTCATTTGCATTCTTTTGGTCATTTTGTTCTGACTTGAAGCTTCTTGGATGAGAAGCAAAATGTCTTCCAGAAAGAAACAAAAAAAGTTCAGCTGCCTTTTGAAAAATCATCTTTGGGACAGGACAATGACAGCTGTATATACAAACGTCAGGACCTTGATCATATTCTTGCAATTATTATCTTGCCCCACTCTTAAATCCCAAATGCTCTCCAAATGCACAAGGGAAGGAAAGACCTATTATCCATCATTGCAAAATGCAGGACACCAGATGGAAAATTCAGAGTAGGGAAAACTGGCTAAATATTACATTTTTTTAAAAAAAAAAATCTGACTACCAGGAATTGTCAGAGCTGCAGGCTAGATTGGGTTGTCAAAAATGTTCCAGCAAAAGACAAAAAGGAAAAAGGAGTGGAATGATGACTCTCAATTATGTTAGAAAATACACCTTGGGTTTCATAGCAGTGACTTTGGATTCTTGCACTGAATAGATGGATTCAGCTGCATCAACACAGCCTCTTCCAGATCAATGGCTGTATGATTGTAGGATAAATTCAATTTGTGACATGAATCATGTAAAGCCCCTGTCACACTGCACCAACGGATGGAAAGAGGATGTAAAACGGAGAAAAACACTTGCCATCCGTT
>BHFT01073788.1:0-10972 GCA_004320025.1 Laticauda laticaudata | reverse complement strand
TAAAATTTGGGATCTATTCTATCAATGGTTAGACAATAAAACATGGTAATGAAAAATGTAGATTTTTAGAACATAATATATAAAGATGTATTTTTTTATTATATCTACAAAATAATTATAGAATAGATTTGAGATGCAAATATGAACTGTCATAAAATAAATTAAGTAAAATATGAATTATTTTGAAAACATGAATGAATAATAGTATCGTCAAATGATTGATTAACAATGATATTAATGTATTTAGGAATACTTGATTGACAATATAGAACATATACAATGTAATTCTAAATGAAGACTACAAAGTAGAAGCACAAAACAATTTGTAAACCAACCGGCACACTGTATGCACATATATGGAAGATGGTTTTATGTTTTTATGTTGTGTTTGTTTACATTTGTCTTAAAAAAACAATAAAAGTTTTTTTTTCTACAAAAAAAAAACTTTTTTATTCTACACTGGATTTATTATCATACTTTACATCTAAAAATATCTAACAAATTGAACACTAATATTACAAAATCAATCCATATGCAGTAATCTTTACATGCTACTGCCAAATAAATCCCATTAAGTAGGACTGTGGTTGATCTAGATACATTTCTTTTATTGTGTAGAACAGCAGGAACAACCCATTGCCTGAATTTTGATAGTAGTTCCTGTATACTTATTTATCAATGGGTTATAAGAGCATTATTATTATTA
Source organism: Laticauda laticaudata (assembly GCA_004320025.1). Lineage (NCBI taxonomy): Eukaryota > Metazoa > Chordata > Lepidosauria > Squamata > Elapidae > Laticauda > Laticauda laticaudata. The sequence goes on along the minus strand of BHFT01073788.1, from coordinate 10,266 downwards.
CCATTACCATTATCATTATTATTATTATCATTATTATTACTGTTGTTGTTGTTATCATCATCATCATCTCCAGGAACTGGAGTTTGCCTCATCACATTTCTAGTAAATATCATAGGAAAATTGCCAAAAGCAATTCCATACCAATCTTTATTTATATTGTGAGTTATGAAAGTTTACACATCTGGATGTTCCTTTCCTGAGTGATACTACTCCAGTGTAAATAGCTATTAGTGTATGGACTGCTTCCCTTGACAGTTATGAGGGAAGCAAGACTTCTATTTGTACCTGAATAAATGGAAAAGAGCAAGCTGATTTTTTTCCTGACAGACTCCAAAATAAATAATAGACAAGAAATATAGAAATTTCATGTGCATCTCACATGAGCTGAGAAATGCAACACCTGTGTTGACTGAATTTTAAAAGGATCAGTATCTTTAGATTACTTAAGCTTTATCATTACCAGAATATATAAGGAAGAAAATACCATGTATGGTATGACTGCACATAATTTAAACATGTAAGCACATATTTTAGTATATAATAAAAATGTTGCAAGGGGTCTTTCACTGTGGCTAACAATCCTTTCTTGCTTATGAGCTTTTTAATACTTTTTAATGGTTTTTTTAAAAAATAATCATTGTTTATATGCATGGTATGTACCATCAACAAATAGCTGAAGTGGCAGACATTGGGAAATCCTATCAGTAGCTGGAGTTTGGCTGAAGCCAAAGTCTTGCTCAATTACTGTGATCTCTCTGTGTGTGATGATATTTTTACATATCTTGTAGAACAAGGGTCTTCAAACTTGGCAAGTTTAAGACTTGTGGACTTCAACTCCAAGAATTCTTGAGTTAACATGACTGGAAGAAGAATTCTGGAAATTGAAGTCCACAAGTCTTAAAGCTGTCTAGTTAAAAGACCCCTGTTGTAGAAGCTAATAACAATCCAGTTGAAAATTTAATTCTGGACATTAAAATCATACATTTCATTACTTCAAAAGGTACAACGCTGTGATCATTAAAAAGAAAGAAACCTCTCAGTCTTTATCTTATCTGTAGGAATTGGAAAGAAAGAAACCTCTCAGTCTTTATCTTATCTGTAGGAATTGGAAAGAAAAGCAACAAAAAGAAAGAGCAAACATTTGAATGAACACTACAATAATAAAATAAAATCAGGGAGATACCACAACAGGAGAAAAGAATTATATTGAGAAGATTAATGAGGCTTACAGTGCCAAAACTGATTGGCATCTGTCAAGCGTGTTAAATAATTTTTTGAGTCATATAAAATGACTTCCAGAAAAATTAAATGACTGGTTATTAAGAAGCTTAACTGACTCACAAATACCCTGGAAATTCAATTTTGTAGCAGTAGCAAACAACAGAATATATTTTGATGCCACAAAATTACTGATTGTACAGTATTTCAAATTTTATCATATGGGCCAGACACAGAAAGAGACACATAGAGAGAAAGAGAATTGAGCAGATTCATTGCATCAGCAGAATTTAAAGAGGTACTGCATCTGAACATTTGACAAAGAATAAAAGATAAATTGAGAGATCCATTACTTTATGGAATTCTGAAAGATATTTCTTTAATTCACAAAAGCAGTTTTAGTATCTAAGGGAACATTTGAAATTACTGTTTCTATGGGATTTGTTGCTAGATATACTTTCCAGGCAGGAGTAAAAGCAAATGTGAATCAATCATATAGAAAAAAAAGCTAAAGATGAACATGAACAGTGCTGTCATTGTGGCAGAGGTTCCCACATTTCAGCACAATGCATTTTCATGTTAAGGTTTAATGGTATAATGTTAAGGATACTCAGGATACTTTTTTCAGTCCTAACTAGAGATGATTACTGAGGACAATGAAATTTAGTAGATACATCACACAGTAGACAATATTCTTCAACATAATATATTCTGATGCAACAAAATTACTGATTGCACAGTATTTCAAATTTTATCATGTGGGCCAGACACAGAAAGAGACACATAGAAAGAAAGAGGATTGAGCAGATTCATTGCATCAGCAGAATTTAAAGAGGTACTACATCTGAACATTGCAAATTTGACAAAGAATAAAAGATAAATTGAGAGATCCATTATTTTATGGAATTCTTTTTGGAAATTTATTGTTTTTACTTGCTTCAATACTAGAATAGTTAGTAAAAAGACAAAAATCATGACACTAAGTTCATTAGGAAGAAGAAAAAATGTTACAATGGGAAGAGACATTGAGGAACATGCTATATTCTCTCTGTGATTGAATGTCTATATTTTATGAGTCTATGTTTATCTGCATGCAGAGTTAACTGTATAAAACATCATAAGAATATTTTCTACAATATAAAATAGGAAATTGCCTTTGAAATTGCCAGTCAATCCCATAGTGCTGATCCAGAGATTTCCAAACATTTAAGAAGAATCTTTTTTGCTACTTACTGAACTTTAAAGTACAACTGTAAGTTTTTAAATTACTATTTTAAATAATTCTGAAATGTTGTTCAAATTCAGGTTGTGACATAATTGATATAGCAAAGCCAATGTTCAGTTAAAATAATATATAGTAGCTGTGCCATTCATTAATGGTGTGAGATGTATTCTTGATCTCATTTCAGCATTTATGCTATAGATTTCCAGGTTAGTGATCCCAATTTGCTCTGAGCAAAGTCTCTGAATTATTCCACTCTATTGCATTTTCTGTAGATTTTCTTTTAAATGTACTATTAGTACATCATGTTTAAAAGAAGCATTCATCCATCATTTCACTGTTGCATTAGCTCTCCTGCATGAAAAGGAAAGTTAGAAGCAGGACTGTTTTTGCTCATTACTTAAAATTCCTATGTAGCTTCCTGATAATAAACAGTTAATAGAAATAGCACTTGGGCATATATACTGCTTCACAGTGCTTTACATCACTCTCTAAGCAGTTTACAGAGTCAGCATATTTCCCCCAACATTCTGGATCCTCATTTTACCAACATCAGAAGGATGGAAAGCTGAGTCAATCTTGAGCTGGTCAGAACTGAACTGCTGGTAGTCAGCAGAGTTAGCCTGCAGTATTGCATTCTAACCACTGTGCCACCAGCACTCCAATGGAAGAAAATCCTAATATAGAACACAGGTACATATTTAGGCAGAAGCCTTGAGGCTTTATCCTGACACTGGATATTTTTGCTTCACAGCCACTAATATCTGCAGGGAATTATGGGCAGCTGGTATAGAAGCACTGAGCTTGGTTTAGGGAATTAACTTTTCAGCTACTTCTCATTAGGAGTTTATACTTCTCAAATACACAACTTGGTCTTCTTTCTTTGAAAGATACATATGGAATGCAGGACAACACAAATCATGCAAATATGGATGGATTGTCCTATTTACTTTTAGAAAATTTGAGAATTTTCTGTCTGTTTTCTGTCTTCTTATTACAGCTAAGATTATTTGAAGTAAAATTAATATAGATTCAGTATTGTCTCACATCAGTGCAATAGCCCAGAATGCTTGTGGTACACGGCACAAATAAATGTTTATGTTGCTTTAACAGAACTGTAATCAGGTTATAGTTGACAATGATTACGTTATGCGCAGAATAAGGTTTATCATGTTGTCCAAGCTGAAAGCTTGAATGTTGGAGGAGCTACATGTTGGACATCTCACACTAATAAAAATAACAGCAATTGTTTGTAAGTGGCTTTGTTTAATTTGTTGATCAAAACTAAAACTAAACATCAAACAACTTGAAATGAAATGTTCAGGTTGTCATGTCCAAAATATGTCATAAACAGTACGCCTTCAATGCTTCTCCAAGGGAAAAATTCATATAGATTTTGCAGATCTATTACTACAAACTAGTTGTAGTTAGTGCCTGGTCTAAGTTCCCAAAAGTAGGTATTTAATGACTGCACCAACAGTTGCAGATTCCATAGATGTACAAAACAACTTTTGCAACAAAAGATGTCCCAAAACCATGAGTGAGAACAGAGCACAATTTATAGGTAAACAGTTTCAGACATCCATTGTGGAAGATGGGGGAAATGAACACAAAGATGATATAGGTAGTCCACAACTAACAACAGTTCATTTAGTGACTATTCAAAGTTTCAAATGGCATTAAAAATGAGACATGATCATTTTTCAGTTATGACCTTTATAGCATCTCCGTGATCATGTGATCAAAATTCAGATACTTGGCAACTGTTTCATATTTATGACAGTTTCAGTATCCCAAGATCATATGATACTTTTTGTGACCTTCTGACAAACAAAGTCAATGGGAAAGCTAGATTCACATAACAACCAGGTTACTAAAGGTTAGGTCACATCACCCGACAGATGCAAAACATATGTAAAAGGACACAGCAGATGGCCAAAAATCCAGGGGTGGCTCCATCCATTCTTATCCGCTCTCAAAAGGGGCAAAAATTTGCATAAAGAGAACGGAAAAGAAACGGATGCAAATGGATGCTCCACATGGAAGCCTAGTGGATTGAAGAACAGATGGATTCCTCCAGACATCCTAAATAATCCGAGAATTTACATCCCTATACGAAGCGTTTTTTCCGTTCTTAATGCTTTATATCCGAGCTGCTCCTCTATCTTTCATCCTGTCTCGTCCCGTGCTGACTAATGCTGTGGTGGTCCCGTATACCATCGCGTTTTTGCTTTCCTCCCTGTGTTCGTCTTTCTGCTGCAGTGGATTTGAGCTTGCGCAGATTGCATCAAGCGGATGCCTAGCAGATATAGCAGACGCGTACATGGTACGACAGACGTATGGATACGGACAGACGCGTAATGGTACGACAGACCGCTGCTAGGACGAAAGACGTATAACGGATGTTCCCTATATGCGTAGCAGATGTATAATGGACGCGATTGGATGCTTTCATCGTTCGCTCAAAAGTTTTTGTGCAGCTCGAAAACTTTTTTGAACGGATGAAATCACAGTAGACGGATGATGGACGATAGAGAGTATATGAATCACGGATGCAGTGAGTACACAACGGATGCATCGCGTTTTCCAACGGATGGCAAGCGTTTCTCTCTGTTTTGCATCCTCTTTGCATCCGTTGGTGCAGTGTGACATGGGCTTAATGTATCATCTGCAGTAATTTACTCAACAATTGTGGCAGGAAAGGTCATAAAATGGAGCAAAACTCAAATAGTCTCACTTAACAGCAAACCTTTGGACTCAGTTGTGGTCATAAATTGTGGATGACCTGCATTAGCATCATATCATCAGGCTACAAATGGACTGCCTGAAAAAATTGTTAAAGTTTCAAGAATGCTGTGTGGGTATTACTTAGAGGACATAGCACATTGAATCAAAAACTTGCAATCTTTTTGTTTGTTGCAGTTTGCAACACAATGGACACAACAAATAAAACATCATATGTGTTGTTTTTACATAATAACTTTTGTTCTAGATTGAATCTTATGAAACTCAATTTTTCATTACTTGGCAATTCTGGCTTTTCTGTTTCAGGAAGAATTTATAACTACTTTTATTTCCTAAAAGCAGAAACTAGATTTTCTTTTCTGAATGTTCTAGTCACTTTAAACAAAACCATCTGATGCAGTAGTTATATCTACATTGGAACCAAGATTCTCAAGCACTCAAGCAGTTAAAGTATCAGATTGTCAAATAATTGACGAATTGGACTACTTGATTGAAAGGAGTTGAGAACTGGGTGTCAACTTTATGGGACACTTTTTGTATATGACTTTACACTTCAGAGGGACAACATAACTATTTTAATTAAAACCAGTTTTTAGAATTGTACTAATCTTAAATAGGATTCTGTCCTGGCTTTTATTTAGCATGCTATTTATCCCTTATAAAGTCCTATATGGCACAGTATGAGTTTTGGGGCATCATTATCCAAAATGATTTTCCCCAACTGATCTGAATATCTTAATAAAGCTTGTTAGAGTCTTTCCCAATAAACACACACTGCAGGAAATGTGAGAAAGGAAGGTTACAGATTTTTCTATATGTAATATAGAAAATATACATACATATACAAGTAAGCACTGTATTGCCTTAACAAAAAAATCTATTTAGGAGCTATTATTAACATTAACATATTTGATTATGAATAGCATACTGTATGTCCATGGACACCTAATTTATGTCGCAGTCTAAAGTTGAATGAATTAAATAGCAGAGTGTATAAAGCAGCAGTTAATTAAAAACATTAATATAGAAAATTTCATGTGTTGGTGGCTATCATATTAGAAAAGTAATACATTAAATTACTTGAATGTGGCCTCTTCAATCAAGTAGTTAGGTTAGCTGCCCATAAATGTAGTTAATGTAATTTAAGTGAAAATCGACTACTTGCTGTTTTAAAATTGTCTGAATGCTAGAAGATGCACAGAATTTGATCTGACAGGCCAGCTGAGATATTTAGAATCCCAGACCTGATTATTCTTTTCCTGTGTCTCTGTTTGATATGTACAATAATCTGTTTGTGATGATTAGATTTGCAGTTTTTGTATTCATGATTGTGACAATTTTGTAGAAAGCTTTTATTCTTTTCTACCATTAAGTCATTAAAACAAATAATGTGTCTGGCAACGTGTATGTTTCTGTCCAGATCCATACATAGTTAGCAGTCCCTGCATACTGATGAAGACTAGAAAAACAAATGTATGAATATATGTGCAGATTCATGAAGAAGATTGTTCTTGGCTACAAATCATGTTGACTATATATAACTTTAAATTTCAGAGATAATGTTACTGAAGAGGGTCCCAGGATAAAAAATGCTGTTGCATGTATTTTAGATTTCTCATAGATATCTAACTGACTGTGGAAGAAATAAGAAGCTGCATATATTTTTGGTGTTATCAAATAATGGTATTATTTATTATTTATTATCAATAATAAATCATAGTCTGAACCTCACAGATGTGCTGCATCAAAACTTCTGTTATCTTCATCAATTATGACGAACAGATTGACTATTTTGGCATGTGGTTTGTGATAATCAAGCATGTGTGAAGAGTTTAGATCAAGGAAGCAGGTTTTACATGATGTATTTAAATACAGTTAAATAAGAAATGACTGGTATATTCTATCTATAGGCAATAGGACATCTGTATGCACTATAGTAAAAAAGACTCATATGCACTGAGTTACCCTGCTGTTTCAACACATGACAAACTCTATATCCATGAAATTTGATGAATTCAACCCCAAATAACTACTAAAATACCTAAAAATATTTTCTCTAATTACTATTGTGATGGGCTTCTTAAAGGAATCAGATAGGATATTTAACATGTGCTTTCTTGTTTAAATATTATTTAAAGCTTTGGTGGATTTACAACAACTGTTTCCAAATACTTATTTCCATTTAAATAATGGATTTATTTTATTCTCTGATAATTCAAACTAATCCTTTGCTTTGTGGTTTACAGTTGCAATAGCCAAGGTTAATTAATTAGAAATATTAAAGCTGGGATTAACACTTGCAACTGCTTCAAAAATAATTTCTTTTTTCTTGTTTTGCCAGAAATAAAATCTATCAATCATTTTCCTCATTCCATAAGTTTAAATATAAGCACTATATATATAAATGCGTGTATAAAAGCAGTGAAAATTTCTAGAGACTTCTGTTAGATCAGTAATTTTCACTCTAAAGTGAAGATTTATGGGGGCCTCTTGGGAAAATCACTGAACATTTTCTGTGGCTTGAACTTTAAACAACAAGTCAAAAATTGCTAGAAGCTTTTATTCTTATTCTTTTTCTAATGGCTGTCAATTTAGAAGAAGAAGAATATAAAGTTATAAAATTAGAGTTAGAGTTAGAAAATTAGGTTATAGAATTATAAAAAATGCAAAAATGTGTACGATCATCTTACGAATTCTTTTGCTGCTCTTCAGTGTCAGAATGCATTTTTGTAGCCCAGCTTAATTTTGGACAATGGAACAGGAAGAAAGTTTAATCTGATAAAATGCCTTAGAAGGTAGAATGACCTAGAAGGCCCATGCCTATACAGCTTAATACCAGTTATTCTTTATTCATTTATCACATACACACACACACACACACACACTCTCTAATGGCTATCAGTCTTGTTGAAAAATGAAAGGGGGAAACTGTAATATGGAAAGAGCAACAGATAACTGTAAGATGTTTCAGGAATAGGCTGAAATTCGAAGAAGACAATAACATGGCAGAAAAAGATGAAGTTGTTGATGTGATTAGATGCTGGTGGAGAAAGTCCTGCTGTTTCTTCTCCTTAGTTGTTTTCAGTGTTGTGAGAACTAAGCTTATGGATAAGGATCTAATTCTTTCAAACTAAAGACAGACAAATTTCAGAGTGATGCAGTTGAAAATCATGACATACCATGACTTCATCACTTAGTGACAGCAATCCTCGAAGTACTTTTGCTATCATTAATTTAGACTCATAGGTTGTTAGGCAAGAACCTCCTTGCAACTTTCTAGTGGCTTCCAACAAGCATAATCAATGAAGAAACTCTCAGGAAGTCACAAGTACCAATAGCTTGCAAGAAGGTTGGTAGGGGTCAATGATTGTAGCAGTGATGTAAGCAGATCAGAGAATAGGTGGCTTTTGCTGGCTGGGGAAAGATGTCTAGGCAACTGCTGTGATACTGCATAAGTGCAGAAAATAGAGGTGGCTGCTACTGGATGACAGAAGATTTATGGGAACTCCACAGTAAAGCACAAGTGCATTGGGAGCGGGAATAGCTGCTGCAAGGGAGGTTTAATGGAGAAAATCAGTCTCCTCAGAAGAAACAGCCATGAGAGGAAGACTTAACAAAGTGACTTCTGAACATCCCTGGCATCTTTCCTGTTGATTTTGTTTGTGGGGAGTCACCAGAGCATTTCACAAATGGCAATCATATGATTGTGACATGCTATAACAATTGTAAGTGCAAGCTGGTTGGAAACCAGTAGGATACCTGGAAGTTGGAAAAAGTTGTAAATAGCAATCATTTAGCATCATCATAATTTTGAATGTTCATTGAATGTGTAGTCATTAACTGAGGATTAATTGTATGTCTTTGCTTTCTTTGAATTATAATAGGTTGTCAATTGTGTTTTAAGTTCTATAGTTCTCCACAATACGTTTTTAAGTTAGCTGACTTGTGTCTTTCAATTTGCGACCAAATCTTGTTAAAGGCTGAATATAAGAGAACTGTGATTACTGCTAGCTCTAGTGTGAAACATGACATGTTCTTGACTTAACTTTCTGAGTAAGATAAGAGTTATAGGGTATCATTCAAGGTTCAGGTGAAATCATATCTGATAGTTGAAAGCAAGGGTCTTCAAACTTTGCAAGTTTAAGACTTATGGACTTCAACTCCCAGAATTCCTGAGCTAACATGACTGGAGGAGGAATTTTGGGAGTTGAAGTCCACAAGTCTTAAAGCNTTCCTGAGCTAACATGACTGGAGGAGGAATTTTGGGAGTTGAAGTCCACAAGTCTTAAAGCTGTCAAGTTTGAAGACACCTGGTTAAAAGATTATCATTTGTAAATGAAAATTTTATGAATGTCTTTTTTTTGTTTTTTCTTGTTTTGTTTTGTTTTTGTTTTACTTAAAATGGAACATTGTCTAGAAGACAAAATGGGCTGCAGTAATATTGGTCTTCTCAACTTGTAAGATTCATTGTTCTGTTCTGTTCTAGACAAATAACATGGCTGGTTGCTTTAAAGTTATATATGACAAACTTTGTCCCAGTAATAAGCACAAAGAGATATAATGATTCTTCTTTTAATCAAGAAATTAAATGAAGGATTAACAAATGATTCTATTAAAACTGTTATATTTATGTAAATTATGATTGGGATCTTGGTTTTAGATTTCAAGTAAAATCAAACTTAGAAAAAGAAAAATACATAAAAGAACTCCAAGGACAAAACATCAAAAAAACTCCTTTTATTTTTGTTCTATTCTTTTTTAAAAAAAACAAATTTTATTAATTTTACAACTAAAAAAAACCAACAACTCGACAACACATACATACATGAAAAAGTAGAAAGAAAAGAAAAAAGGGATAGCGAGAAGGAAACAGAGAAAAATTAAAAATATTCTTATTTTCGACAGTTTGTAAGATCTTTTTTTCTCTTAATTATGCCATAACTGCACACCTTGTCTATACAAAAATTTATACTATCTTATGATATAAAGTCTATCTTTGTTCTATCCATTTATACCAATAGTTCCAGCTATTATAATATATTGAATTATCTTTGTTTTTTAAAGCTAAAGTTAATCTGTCC
>BHFT01073785.1:0-10277 GCA_004320025.1 Laticauda laticaudata | reverse complement strand
AAGCAGGAGGAACCAGCTGCAGCCTCCTCCTCCTCAGCCGCAGCGCAGACATTGACCTTGCGGGGAGAGAGAGAGAGAGGGAGAGATCCTCTTGGGTGAGTGCCTTCCCCTGCAGCCCTCCGCACGAAAGGAGGACCCACCGGCCGGGGTGGGTAGGGGAAACCCGTAGACTCCCTCGGCAGATGCTCCCGAAGGAGTCGGTCGGAAGTGGTGTGGCTAGGCTGGCCGCGGAGATGCTCGGTGCAGGTGCCTCCAAAGGCAGGAAGGACGGGCTGGCGGGCGGTAACCTCAGTTGTTCTCCCCGCATCAGGCTAAGGGTGGTGGCTGTTTCTGCTGCGAGCGGCTCGGACCCACTGCTGCTGCTCCGCAGCCGCCCACCTGCCCGCCTGCCCTTTCTTTGAGATGGAAGAGCTTGCTGGGCTGAAGGGACTGGCGCATCAGAGGTGCGCAGTGTAGGGAGGTCAGGGAGGAACCGAAGAGGCCCCGGGAGATTCGCCTCCCCACGTGGGGTTGGGCTGCTCTCTCGGGCAGGGGAGGCTTTGTTGTAGTAGGGTGTCATTTTTAAAATAATTTGCTTTACCTTTGAAAGCAAAGGGTATGAGGCGACGGGAGTGCCTGGTGAAAGGTCTCCCAAATATCCAAGCTGTTGCCACCTGCCCACCCGAGGATGCAAGGGGGGTGGGAATTAAGTCACTCCTGAAAAGATGGCCTAGCCATTTTTTCAGGGGTCAAAAAAAAATAAGGCCTGGCCTTATTATGTGAGAAACATGGTATTAGCTGGCCAGGTGTTTAAATTCCAGAAGATTTATAGCAGGAAACTCATATTGCATGACACCTTCTCCTATGGAATGACTCCAAAATGCTTTTGTAACTTCTGACAAGATTTGGCTAGTCCCACCTTGTTACTTTTCTCATGTCTCTTGGTATTTATCCATCTGACCACATTATCTCATGTTTTGAGAATCATGTCATATTTTGAGAATAGTTCTTTGTCAAAACTTCTTAGAAGCATTCATGCAGGAATTTTTCATATGTTGCATAAATTGAAATCTCTAAAACAAACTGTCCTGCCTCTACCTATTCCATCTTGCATAGATGTCCATTCTTAGCTTTGTAGAACTGCATGACATACAGAATATGTGTTATTTCACCACCAGACAATTATATATTAGTAAATATGGTAATTTGGGGAAAATATGCTACTACTGCTTCCCTTTCCTACTGTGGAAAGGTGAGATACAGTTTAGGTAAAATTAGCTAATGTCTTGCAATGGTTTTCCATGAACTTCAACATTGATTGAATTCTACTAGTTCCAAGTACAGGTAGTCCTTGACTTACAACAGTTCATTTAGTGACTGTTCAAAGTTACAACAGCACCACAAAAATGACTTATGACCGTTTTTCACAGTTACAACCTTTGCAGCATCTCCATGATCCTGTTATCCAAATTCAGATGCTTGGCAACTGGTTCATATTTATGATTGTTGCTGTGTCCCGGGGTCACGTGATCACTTTTTGCCACCTTCTGGCAAACAAAATCAATGGGGAAGCCAAATTCACTTAACAACCAGGTTACTAATTTATCAACTGCAGTGATTCACTAAACAACTGTGGCAAGAAATGACGTGAACTGGGGTAAAACTCACTTAAAAAATTCTCAACATAAATTTTGGCCTTAATTGTGTTTGTAAGTCAAGGATTATCTGTACTGTTTTTTAAACTATTCACTAGCAATCTCCAATATTTCATAAATTCATGTTGTAAGAAGGGAGGAGAAGCAAAAAAGAATGAATCAGCTATTTGTTAATTCTTGCATGTATAATCCAGCACATAGTAGGAGTGGCATAGTACTACATTCCATCTAGAGGAGACAGAGAGAGGGAGGGAGGGAGGGAGGGAGGGAGAGAGAGAGAGAGAGAGAGAGAGAAAGATGTCTTTATCCTCTTAAGGTTAACATTAATTGGTGGAGTCTTGGCAACTGCTCAACAACAAACAACTAAACAAACCNTAATTTCATTTCATGCCTATAAAACATGCTGGGACTTCCTATTGGGGGAGGCCGTATTGTTGGAGAAACAGGGTAAATGTCAGAATACAGTTCCTCACATTTTTCTTTTACAAATTTCATAAATATTACTTGAGAAACCTATTAAGCTTTTATCTTTCTAGGTGTATGCTCCTTTGCATTTAAAAGACAATGTTTAATTATTATTGCACATCTCTTCTAATAGGACTGTCTCTGAGCATACACCCATTTTAGGATTACACTTTATCATCAGCTGAGAAAACATACAAAAATGGTTTCATGTTGCAAAGTATAGCTGACATATATTTTGATGGCAGGCTATGAGAGAATCAATATTTCCAATTAAATTATATTCCTGATAACATTTTAAATAATAACATGGCAACGGCCACATAATCACTAATTAATAATACCTAGAATGTTTTCCATAGCCAGCTATAATTTGTTGGACCATAGATGTTGTTTGTGATGGAACAGAAGACAAATCCCTGAGTTTGCATGATACTTACTAAACCTTGATGTAGTTAATTTGATTGAGCTTAACACGCTAAATGTATTCACTTACTATGGCTTTATAAACTATTGTTTATGACAGGGGTGGGTAGCTTGTGAAATAGCCTGCATTTCATCATGTAGATTTTTCCTCTCTCCGATCAATGGAAACATTTCTGCCATTAGTTTGACTGAGGCAGCAGGTTTTGGGTAGCATGGAAAGAGAAGCTTGACTAGTCAATTTATTATCCCATTGGTACATTCCCCCACACCCCAAGCTAGACATTCTGACCTTGATGCATTTAAATATAAGACCATAATAACTTCCAGGCACCAGGACAAGGCCTTCAGAGCAACTCTGTTCTGCCTGCATTGGAGAAGTCAAACTGAGTATCAACAGAATGTTATGGATAATTGTCTGTATTGGCTTTATATAAAGGTTACATAAGAAAACATTGAACAATATGACCCCCACAATGGAGGGCCATATGGCTTGATCTTCCCCCAATATAGTGAGGATTTCATGAAATCCTCCAGAAGGATTTAATGATCAATAATACTGAAGGCTAGGAAAAGATTAAGTAGAACCATGAAGGTTGTGCTTCTCTGCTGTAGATCATGCATAACAAAGAGCAGTGTGAACTCACTTTTTTTAATCTCTCTGTAGTTTGGTATTGTTCCCATGGGCAGTTGAAGCTTAGACTGGGGTGTTATATGAGATTATTTATAAATTCACACAAGAATTGTTTCAGTCTGCCAACATTCTGATCTGGTATGGAAAGACCACATCAATCAATCAGGTACAATGAAGATGACTTTTAACCTACAGCTCTCACACAGATCTGCAAGAAATATGTAGCTATGCCAAGCAAATCCTAGTCAGGAATCTTGTCCAGATGGTAAATATTAACTCAGCAATGCTGTACCCATGGGATACATATCATTTTTGGGGGCCAAAGGCTTTTTAACTGTATATCAAGGGTCATATTCCAAAAAGAATGATGCAGGAACAAAAGTGGTTAATGTTAGTAATGGTTATTGCCACAGAGAGTGAAAAATGGGTCACAGTAATTCCTCAAATAAAATTGTTTACTAGAGATATTATTCTGGCCTCATATAACTTGAGGGTAAAGCATGGAATGGAAACAGTGGGAAGAAACACCAGATCCTGGAAAGCATGAGTAAAGAAAGGATTACAAGAAAATTGGTTTCAGCTGATTTATGACGACCAGGAATCTCTGAACTAAAGTTCTTCAGTCCTTTACTAACATTCCTTGGATGAAGTTCTTCAGGTTGAGGTCTTTCTTCAACAAGCTTGAAGCTGAGAAAGAGTTATGTGACAACAATGCTAACCACCATAAAGAGGGGAAATCCAAAACAAACCTCAAATAGATTGAGCAGGAGATCCTATATGTTTTAACAGAGGGTAAGCAATTGCTACCTACAGTTTAAATAGCCTGTTCTGTTATGGTTATCAGATATCACAGATTTCAATCTGATTGTGTGGAAATGATTTTCTTGGTGTCTTGAAATGCATTGATCTTTCTTACTATTATTAGGTTATCCTGGTGCCAGAGATACAACTGCATTCTCAGATAATCAATGTTTTGTGCTTCTGTGAGAATGTATGGACCCACATTTTAATTTCCTGTAGTATACACCAAGTCAAGATGTTGGCTTGTTTAAAACCAGCTATACTGTGGTTTGCTTGGATTAACATGTCATATGAATCCAGATGTTTCATTCCATTAAACTTCCTTCTTACAACCCTGTAATCCCTTAATTTAGGGTAAAATTGGGGTGACAGATGGAGCTCAAAGACGTATATTCGGTTAACCATATTATACGGCTGTCTATATTCTATGTGAAAGGAGATACTTTGCTCATTCTATAAATCAAGGGTCTTCAAATTTGGTAAGTTTAAGACTTATGGACTTCAACTCCCAGAATTCCTGAGCGAATATGATTGGAGGAAGAATTCTGGAAGTTGAAGTCACAAGTCTTAAAACTGTCAAGTTTCAAATCCCTGCTGTAAATGATGGCCTAATACAATAAATCCAACAATTAAAATAATGACTATCTGATGCTGAGATGAGATGTAAATGTTAAAATAAAAACAAAGAAGATCTGAGGAAAGGATTTCTGCTGTTGGAATCCACCGAGATTCCAAAGATCCAGCAGCTGTCCAAGTAGGGTGAATGTTTGAAATATTTTTGGAACTTCGGAACCAAAAGTCAGAAGAGCAAGAAATAGCAGGACTAGTTTAATCAAGAATTTGCTGCTTTACTAGTGCCCCTGCTAATGAAACTAAAACTTAAATGTTATACTGGAAACCCAATACACCAGCCCGAGTCTTTTGAAAAGACTCTCATATTGGTAAAAAATTGATGCAAGAGATGTTTAGATACTTTCATCAATGCTCCCAATGGCACAGGTCTATGAAAACTCAAAGGAACAGTGATAATTATACAATCTTGTTGAATAGTTTTCCATCAAATCACAAAAAGTCTGAAGCAACTGAATGAAGTAAACAAGAACCTAATAAGCCAATTTTAGATTGAAATTGAGGCCTTGTGACCTAGTTAATAATCCTTGACTTAAGGTAACCTGATGTGTGAGTCTAACTTGTTGGGGTGATGAGTATGGGTAGTTTAGGCTTTTATACAGAAGTTTCCCTCCACTATGAGAGTTGGCTGCTTAGAGGCATTAAAATGCCTTGTAAAGTGATATCATATCACAAGGAGAATGTGGGGGAGAAACAGCCAGGAAAACTGCTTGAGCAGGGGTGTCAAACTGGATTTCTCTGAGAGCAGGATCAGCATTGTAGTTCTCCTCTATGGCTGGCAGGGTGGGTAGCACCGAGGGGGGCAGCAGGAGGTTCAGGATGGATGCCTCCTGCAGGACTCTGCCGGCCAAAATGGGGCACAGGGGTCCACATGTGGCCCCTCACGCCTCATTTTTGCCCTCCATGGCCTTCTGCAGCACTCTGCCAGCCGAAAATGGGCCATGTGGCCTGTTTTTGAACTGTTTTTGAACCGGGTTTTTTTTGGCCTGGTTTTGGCCAGCAGAGTGCTGGAAGCCACGGAGGGTGAAAACAAGGTGCGAGGCGGGGGATGCACACTCCTGTGCTTGAGAAAGACAAAAGCAGCTGTACTGTATCATTACTTCTTCTATGTCAATTAACTTTATCTTACCTTTGAAAGATATTATATATTTTTTAAATGTCATTGACCTCCATCCCTAATGCTCCAATTTTCATTTTTTTTTCCTGAAGAGCTATTTGCTTTAACTAACCTCAACTGCTCTCCCATGGTTACTGTGGATGGAAAAAAGGAAATCCGTGTTTCAGACATTTGGTCAACTTTGGTCTAGATTCCAAGATTTTTCTTTACTGAAGAAGATCATTTTTGTATTCTGTTGTCAAGCAATATCAAGCAACAGACTGCACTGATGCAGTATCATCAAGTCAGGAAAGGAAAATGTTAAGGCTAGGTCACATCACCTGACGGATGCAAAACGTATGTAAAAGGACACAGCGGACGGCCAAAAATCTGGGGGTGGCTCCATCCGTTCTTATCCGCTCTCAAAAGGGGCAAAAATTTGCATAAAGAGAACGGAAAAGAACGGACGGGGGGAGGACGTAGTGCAGATGCAAAACGGATGCTCAATGGAAGCCTAGCAGATGAAAATGGATGGACCCTCCAGATATCCTAAATATCCGAGATACATCCCCTATACGAATGTTTTTTCCGTTTTAATGCTTTATATCTGAGCTGCATCTGCTTTCATCCTTTCTATGTCCATGCTACTAACACTGTGTGTCCGTTCCGTGTCCGTTTCGCTTCTTCCCTGTGTCCGTTTTCCGCTAGAGCGGATTTGAGTTGTGCGGATGCGCAGCAGATGCCGAGCGGATATAGCGGACGCATAATGGATGTTCCCCGTATGTGTAGCGGATGTATAATGGACGCATTGGATACTTCATCCGCTCAAAATGTTTTGTGCAGCTCAAAACTTTTTGAGCGGATGAAATCACAGTAGACGGATGCTGGATGGATAGAGAGTATGAATCACAGGCGCAGTGAGTACACAATGGATGCATCGTGTTTTCCAACGGATGGCAAGCGTTTCTCTCCGTTTTACATCCTCTTTGCATCCGTTGGTGCAGTGTGACATGGGCTTTAAATCCCCATAATAGCTTTTGACCAGAGCATCAAAGTAACATGAGGTGGAAATATGCTTGATTCCTCTTGAAGAGCTTCTTGCCACGAACAAATTTGCTGTGGATGCAAGACTGTGTGTTCCCAATACTGTTCCCATCACTGGAATATACTTCAGGGAGAATGCCTGTCCTTCCAGAGAGGAAAACACCACCAATGCATTCATTAAATAAGCCAAGGGCAGGATTGGCATGGATTATGGTTTCACAGCTGTTACATATTGTATTAAGATGATTTGCTTTATCCTCATTTCCTCATCAACAATTATGCAAAATTCACCAGTCATTTCAGCAGCCAATTTTCTAAAATGGCTGTCTCTGACAAAAACAAACAAAAAAACCCAGTTCACTTTAGAGGGGAAAAGGCCTTTGACCCAAATGTTGAGCACTGATTTGTTATGTAGCCAATTCTTGTGAAATCAGTTGGCAGTTAAATTAACCGATTTAAGTGTTTATTTAATGGATATTCTCTGTCTCCTCAAAAAGTTCAAGTGAAAACAAATAAACTTTCAGCTGTATCTTACTGACTCTGCATCACCTGTGAGAGGTTCCTAAGGTGAGAGTTTTTAAGGCTGGATTCTGCCAGCCCTAATACAACAATTTAAACGATTTTACTGTGGTAATGATTGGAATGAGAAAACCAAAGTCACTTGGCATCTTCTTCTAAAATTGTGATCACAGCCTTATATTCTCTGCCTGCCAAAAGCTATTCTAAAAACTGTTTCCTATACTTTTTCACAATTTGCAAGGCAAAGCTGGAAATGAAATAAATGCTTTGACTGGGAAATTGCCAGATCAACCTGGTGGCATCCAGAAGAGTTGGGATTCAAATTCCTAAAATCCTTAACATAGTATGCTTTGATTAGAAGATTGATGAAATCAGTAACAATGGGTGTAAAACCTTAAATATATTGATAAATAAAAGATCTCCTGGTGATTTCAGGGACAATGGAACCTGCAGTATTCCTTCTTTGCTGTATCAGGTGGGATGCAGAGGTGGGATTCAGCACGTTCTGACCAGTTCTGGAGAACTGGTAGAGGAAATGTTGAGTAGTTCGGAGAACCGGCCAATATCACCTCTGGCTGGCCCTGCCCCCATCTATCCTCTGCCTTCTGAGTCCCAGATGATTGGCTGGGTCTTCTTTTGTTGCCCTGCACAGGAGAATGGAGCTGGAAAGCAGGTTCGTGGGGTGGGGAGGAAATGGGGATTTTACAGTAACCTTCCCCTGCCACACCCACCAAGTCACGCCCACCAAGCCACACCATGCTCACTGGTGGGATGGGCAGATGTAATGAAGGATACATTATCCTTTAGATAACCCAATCCCATGAAGTGTAGAGTTTTAAAAGTTAAAACTAGCACTTTGAATTGGACCCAGAAACAGATTGGTAACCAAAGCAGCTTGCAAAGCAGAGATGTAACATGGGTTCTTCTGGAAACACATTTATATTTGTGTGCTGCTGCATTCTGCACCAACTGAAGCTTCCTCCGAAGCCAGTTCCATGTAAAACATAATTTATGTTCAGATAACAATGTGTGGGGCAGTAGTTGTAGTTGGCAAGACTGATTTTTAAAAATATTTTTACTGTGTCTTAGACCGCTGCCTGCCTGCCTTCCTGTTCATCCATCCATCCATCCATCCATCCATCCATTTTAAGGTTCATGTTGTTTTTGTGTGTATTACCTATCTCAAAATGGCAAGAAATCATGTCACCATTAAAAAAAAATATGGTAGGATGGGCCATATAAATGCTTTCCATAAGTAAATAAATAACAAGGACTGCAAAAGAGATTTTGATGTTCTGAAATTGCTTGGAGGAATTTATTGGTCAGCAAAACAAGGAGACTTATGGTTAAGCTCAAGTAAGTGAGTCATCATATATTCTTGGTACACTACTTTTGATTTGGAGGATCACAAGTCAGGCAGGCAGGCAGGCAGGCAATGGTACCATGAGGGCAGAAGTTTGGAGCAGAAGCTGAAAGCTCTGTGATCAGTTGGAGGAAGACTGACTTCTCAGATGTTGCATCCATAATCTTCTCCAACCTGGTGTTCCCCAAGGCTTTCAGAATTATATATAGAGTCCATTTTTCTTAGGTTCTTGGAGTAGGGAGATAATAGATGTTTATGTCATGTCCCGCAGTACAGGGTTTTACATGACTTCTATTTCTCTATTTTTACACAGAATCCTATGTTGTTGGAGATGACTCTTTAGAATACTGTGAAAACAAACCAGCAGAACATTAACAAATCAATCTGAAGTTCTTACTTGAGGCACAAAAGACCCAGTTTAAATCATCCTATCTTGGACACATTATGCCAAGACTTAGCTCATTGGAGAAGGTGGAATGCATTTTTCTCATGCTGGAAAAGGTGGGAAGAAAGAGAAGAGGACAACCAGTAACAAGATGGATAGATTCAATTATAGTAATGAAGAGCGTACATTTGGAAGATGCGAAAGACCAAGTTAGATTTCCTCCATGACAATCTGCCCTGATGGGTTCACACCAATTAGACAGCACACCGTCAATCATCTATCAGTCAATCAAACAATCTCCAATGTGATATTTTTCAGACACATTGTCAACCAAGAGACAGTCATGACTGTTTCATCCTTACTGGAAGTTGTCAGATACAGGTAGTCAGATTTTATTTTATGGGGTTGTACTGGAAATTGAACTCTCAAGTGATTGAGAATTCTCAACAGATCTGAACAGTAGTAAGAAAGGCATATTTCTGCCAATAGCATCTTGCACATTTACTAGTTAATAATTCAATAATAATTCTCTATATTACTGCATATTATCTAATAAAGGAAACATAATTAAATGTAATAGCAGCAAGAATAATGTCTAGATTAGCAAGAGTATTTTTTGCCTCAAGTCTCAGCACATGGCAGGACCTTAATTCCTTTCTCTTGCCTTGGATATGGTAGAATCTTAAGGGAATC
Organism: Laticauda laticaudata; assembly: GCA_004320025.1. Taxonomy (NCBI): domain Eukaryota; kingdom Metazoa; phylum Chordata; class Lepidosauria; order Squamata; family Elapidae; genus Laticauda; species Laticauda laticaudata. The sequence goes on along the minus strand of BHFT01073785.1, from coordinate 593 downwards.
CCAGGACTAAACTGGAAAATTGGAAACATCCCATGTGCTGTGCCAGCCAATCTATGGGAAATGGATAGTTACTTGGAACAAGAGCTGTCCCCTTAAGGGAATGCATCATGGTAAATGTAGTTAAAGGTATCCTGGGAAATGTAGTTCATGTCATGTGGTCACATCTGCAATCCTGATTGGTCACTAAATTGACCCTCAAGGGGTTAGGGGAGGTTTTCCTCCATTCTTGACTCATGAACTGATAGTAGTTTTTTCTACCTCTACGAGATGGGTTAGGCGATAACCATCTTTTACCTGCAACGCTGATATACAAAGGATTGGTTATTAAAGAAGAACTTTGTCACAAATGTGAGTTGTGAAGATACCTGATGTACCAATAAATGTACTTTGTTATGGATGTTTTGTGGAATCTATCTATCTGCATCTGCACAGCTACAAGTCCACCTATGTGCAAGAGACAGAAAATCCCAGAACATCCCAGCAGTAACAAATGACTTCTGTATTGTGGCCAAGAAATGTCCATGAGTTGATGCTGACATAAAGAAAATATTCCAATAGAGTAAAATATCAAAAGCTCACAGCTAAGCTGTGAA
>BHFT01073784.1:0-13176 GCA_004320025.1 Laticauda laticaudata | reverse complement strand
CATGGGCAGGGACCTTTGGGATGCGCATATTTAAGGTAGCAGATGGGATGGTGCAGGAGGGATACCTTATGAGATGATGGGGTAAATAAGCTGTTGGGGCTATGATTGGGCAGGGATAACTTTGGATACGGTAATAGCTGTGGATAGATAAAATCTTCCAGTGCAAGCATTAGTGTGAACTGTTATGGATCCACCCGTCCCAGCTTGCCATCAACCTATGGCCCTTTATTATCATAACAAGTAAGCATTGACCACACATCTAGATTGAACATTAAACAGAAAGCTCTTTTATTGAAATGCCCTGTTCTGCATTGTAGGCCCCACCCAACTATACATGCCCAATCTCATCAGATGTGATTGAGGACAGGCTGAAGGAAGCAGTCCATAATCATCTATTCATCACTGTTCTGTGCCACTTCCACTGACCTCCAGCCGTGTCTCAGGAGTGGCTCAGGAGGTTGCTGCTGCTTCTCCCTTCACGTGAGGCCCTTTTGCGGGCCTTGCTACAACACTCAGTGTCATAACTAATCAGGTTTCGCTCCCTGCCTCCATTCCCCAGGCTCCATGTCCCCATTGCCTTGTTGACGGAGGTGCCACAGCAGCCTTGTTTCTGCAAGACACTAGAGCGGCCATCTGGTTAGTGAGTTATAAAGAAATACATTTGTAAATATAAATGTTAAGATAAAACAATATAACGCGTTATGTTCGTAATCTCGCGAGATATGGTGCCGCATCGAGAATTGTGCACAGCAAGCTTCATGATCTTGCCTCACGTCTCTGGCGCATTTGCTGCATTGGTGTGAGAAGTTACTGGACTGTGGCACAGGATTCAAAGTCAGCTATCTCCACCACCCCGCCTTGCCCTGGACAGCCTGTAGCTGCAAGATCCTCTCTTCACAGGTGAGGCATGCTGAGGTTGTATGAGAGGCTACATGTATTAGTAGGTTACGGGTGAGCGGAGAAGCGTCTATCCTCGACCACAATAGAAATAGGGGACATCTTGGACATTGTCGTTGGCAGGGGGTCTGGATCTGTCGGAAGAGCCATGATGATGTTGTGTTCCAGCCCTCCTTGGAGGTCCCTACTGGCACTGCTGTAATACCGCGCATCTGAAAGCTGCACCCATTGCCTGACGAGCAAATCGATTTACATGACCTGGTGTACTCAGCACTCGACCATGAGCGAAGAGGATGATGCTGAAAGGAAGCCCTTGTTAGTTGAAATAAGGACCCCAACTTGGCTGGAGCTTTTGAGGCCATGTAGCTTCGCCATCATATGGCAGTCCAACAGGAGTGTGGAAGTGTTCCACTTCTGAACCAACGTGCTCTGCGAACTTTCTTTCCAGCCCTTCTTCAGTGGAGCGGGGCACTGGAGGAGCTCCTCCTCTGTACTCTCTTGGATGATGGCTCTTGATTCACCACTTCTCCTGACCACGAGATGTTCTGCATGTTGTTGTGTGCGCACCCTCCATGCCCGCTACTGCATCTGCTTCCATGTTTCAAGGGTGGTCTCTGAGGCCAGTGTGGTGCAGAGGTCCCATGTGCCACCCTTTGCGCCCTAGCGGTCCAGGGGACTTGAGGGCCAGGCACCAGTGGTTGTCTCGCCGCGCAACCTGTCCGCTAGTCCCAGACCGCTGCACAACCTTTTCATCAAACATGGCTGAGGACATTTCTCTCACTGTAAAGTCTGGGAATCGATTAATGAATAAAAGAAAAAAATCTAAGGACACGTTTAGTTCAGAGGGAAAAAAGACATGCAAGTAACCAAGGGATGAATACAAATGAACTTTCCTCTGTTGCAAAAGTAGAATACGAATGTGTCTTCGCATTCCTCAGCCATCCTACCATCCACTTACTGATTTACAGTCGCGTACTCTGCTTCATCCTGCATCCATCTTCAGAGGCGAGATTTAGCTATCTTGGCCACCTCCTTTTCTTACCCCGTTAGTACCAAGCTGAAAAGCCTTAGATGGCTTTTCGCACTGTTGCCAAGAACGATGCCTGGCAAACAAAAGGAGTGGTGTTATAATCCATGCGTGGAGATGACTGGATGCTGTGGGAAGAGCAAGAGCCAGATGAAAGCTGCCAGAGGTCTGCACAGCAGGGGCTGCTGGACTGAAAGTAGAGAAGCCAGGTTCAGATTGCTCCCCCTCTTTTATATAAAGCGCAATCATTATGTTGTTCCACTATGTGTTCACTTTTGCATCCTCTAGCATTCCTCAGAAGTTCCTATAGTTCTGAGATACACCCCTCTCTCCGAATCGTTTAATGCATTTGTACTGCCAGGCTGCGACTTTCATTCCTTTCTCCGTATCCGTGCTACTAACGCTACCGACATCTGACCGAGTTACTGTTTCGCTCCTCCCCTGTTGTCCGCTTTCCACTGGAGTGGAATGAGTTGCCGCGGTATGCTGCAGCGGATGACCTAGTGCGGAATATAGCGGACACGTAAACACATGACACAACAGATGTAGAATGGATGTTCCCCGTATGCCGTTGCGGAGTGCTCAGAAATAATGCACTTGTGATACATTTTTCTCACTCTCAAATAAACTTAATTGCAGCAGCTTCAAACTTTTTGAGCAGAATGGAACTCAGTCGGAACGGATGCTTAGGACGCCGACTAAAGAGGAAGAAAAAACGGACGCAGCTGAGTACAGAATGGATGAATCGACTTGTTAATAGCCATAATGGATGGCAAAAAGTGTTTCTCTTCCCATTTACATCCCTCTTTCCATCATTGGTGTGGTGCAGTGTGACATGGGCTTTACATGATATTGTAGATCTTGCCTTCTCCCAGTTGCATGCCATCACTCTTTCCTTGCCAGCTAGAAGTTTCTTTTTTAATATATTATATTTTTAAACATATTCATTTTTATATATTCTATGTACAAGGAATATATTTTAGGCAGAATTTTAGGCAGAAGCAAGCTTAATTCTGCTAGAGCTGAGGTGGTGCAGTGGTTAGAGTGCAGTACTGCAAGGAACTTCTGCTGACTGCCAACTGCCTGCAATTTGGTAGTTTGAATCTCACTAGGCTCAAGGTAGACTTCCATTCTTCCGAGGTCAGTAAAATGAGGACCTAGATTGTAGGGGACAATATGCTGACTCTGTAAACCACTTAGAGAGAGCTGTAAGAACAATCTGAAGTGGTATATAAGTCTAAGTGAAATTATGATAGGCTAGGGGTCAGGTGCCTATTGGGAACAACTACAGCACCTGGATTTTGTCAAATTGACCAAATGTATATGTGTGTCAGGACAGAAACTCTGCCCTTGATATAGTCACATGTAATATTGTAAAACAAGCACCACAGGGGACAAAGTGTGGGTCAAGGTACTGTAACATAATATCACTGTGGTGCATCTTTGGCTTCTAGAAACACCCACTGATATTTCTACTTGCACAGAGTAAATATCCTTTAAAATTAATGACATTTTGATGTGTGATGTTACTTTCAGATTGAAAAATAATTTGTCTGCTAGCCCAAATTAAACATCATACAACCTACATTATCCAGGATGTAATGGTTCCAGAAACTAGTTTACTATCTTAAATAAGGATCTTGGTAACACACTATTATAATAATTCACATGTCTATACAAAAGAGGTTGCTGAAATGTTTATCTTTTTTAAAGTAAATATTGGTACTTTACTTTTTGAAAATATACAACAAACATTTTCCATTTCCCTTGAAACTAGAAATTTTAGTTTTTCATTTTTTTCAAAGTAATTTTCAAATTGAAGATCTTCTTCCTCAAGCTTGCTATGCTCTCTTTGGCCTTCATCAAACAAGACAAATTCTGAAAGGAAAGAGAGCAAATCTCCTTCATCTTATTGGTGATACTTCAAATCAGTAAATTTATTAAAAGCTTCTTTTGTGCAGAAATGAAGGAATAATTAGGACTCTTCAACATGTTGCTCCCCTTTATTTTCCTACAACTAGCAGTAAATTGAGATTAGTGAAGGGAATTTCAATTTCATGCTGATATTATTCTGCCAAATCAAGCACAGGTGGACAATATTTGTGTTTAACACTGTTGAAGCAGGAGTGGAAAACACAGGCTCTAGTCCACTAATAACAATGGCAGCTAACTAAATGATTTTACAGCAATCACCCTCTCTCAACCCATCCTATCACATATTTCTGTTGAAGTAGGGGAAAACTGGTGAAAAGACTGGAATAGAATAGAATAGAATAGAATAGAATAGAATAGAACAGAATAGGAGTAACAGAGTTGGAATGGATCTTGGAGGTCTTCTAGTCCAATTCCATGCCTACGTAGGAAACCCTATACCACTTCAGACAAATGGTTATCCAATCCCTCCTTGAAAACTTCCAGTGTTGGAGCATTTACAACTTTTGGAGGCAAGTTGTTCCACTGATTAATTGTTCTGTCAGAAAATTTCTTAGTTCTAGGTTGGAAGAGAGGAACTAAACAAAGGTAGGTAACGAAGAACAGGACGGAAGTTCACGAAACCTCTTATCCTTGACTCCCTCTTCTTTGTGGCAGCCTCTTAAACATTGGAAGCCTGCTATCATATCACCCCTAGTTCTTCTTTTCTTCAAGCTAGACAACATCCATTCCAACAACCGTTCCTTATATGTTTTATCCTTGAGTCCCCTAATCATCTTTGTTACTCTTTGCTGCACTCTTTCTAGAGTCTCAACATCTTTTTTTACACTGTGGTGACCAAAACTGGATGCAGTATTCCAAGTGTGGCCTTACCAAGCCATTATAAAATGTTATTAACACTTCCCATCTATATTACGTCTATATTATGTCTATGAGTTACTGAAAGGAAGTCAGAATATAAATCCAACAAGCATATACATAAATAAGCAAACATTGTCATAAGGAAAGATCCTTAAAATGCACTGTAGTTCTCAAGATGGATGTAAGCAAAGAGTGGATGTTTGCCACTCTTTAGGCACAGCTTTAGGCACAGCTTTTCCTGAACTAACAGATACAGTATTTTGTCATACTTCCCCAAGCCTGCCTATTATTGTAGTAATTCCACAAGGCAGAAAGCTAATGGAAACGACTGGAGCATAAGAAAAAAAGCTGACAGTGCAAGAACTTACAAGTTTGTCAGGGTACCTTGCTTTTCTACAGTAGTAAAAATATTGCACTGTGCATGCTCTTACTGTTGAAGCCATCTTTCAATATCTCTTATACATTTTCGGACCTCAGTTGTGGTCCAGGCAACATATGATGATCTAATTCAACAAATGAATTAAATTAGGTATTCCAAGTGCCAATAAATGGGGAGAGGGGATACTGTTGGTTTTTTTTTCAATGGCACTTGGGATTTCTCTTTTTCTCCCTGGTCTATTTACATAACATCAAACCATGAACCGAGAAAGCCAGGGGTTAGTTTAAAAGGGGGTGGAACTCATTTGCTTCAAAAGGTGAAGATAGATAGTCCCCAACTTACAATCATTCATTCAGTAATGTTTGTAGTTACAACGACACTGAAAAAAGTAAGCTTATCATTGTTTTTCATGTCATCTGCACCTCTATAACTGTTTGGTTTGGTTCTGCAACCCAGCAGGACAGATACAGACTTCAGAGAGTAATTAGGACTGCAGAAAAAAACAATTAGTACCAATCTGCCTTCCATTGAGGACCCATATACTACACGAGTCAAAAAGAGGGCTTTGAAAATATTTACAGACCTCTCACATCCCAGACATAAACTGTTTCAACTCCTACCCTCAAAACAATGCTATAGAGTACTGCACACCAGAACAACTAGACACAAGGACAATTTTTTTTCCCCGAACACCATCACTCTGCTAAACAAATAATTCCCTCAACACTGTCCAACTATTTACAAAGTCTGCACTACTATTACTATTAACTTCCTCATCAGTCCTTATCGCCCATCCCCCATTTGTGACTGTATGACTATAACTTTGTCACTTATATCCTTACGATTTATATTGACTGTTTCCTAGTATGATTTGATTGCTTATTGTACCCTATGACGATTACTAAGTGTTGTACCTTATGATTCTTGAATCTTGATGAATGTATCTCTTCTTTTAGGTACACTGAGAGTATTTGCACCAAGACAAATTCCTTGTGTGTCCAATCACACTTGGCCAATAAAGAATTCTATTTTATTTATGACCATTGCAGTATCCCTATAGTCACGTGATCTAAATTTGAGTGCTTGGGAACTAATATATACTTGTGACACTGTTCCAGGATCATGTGATTATCATTTAAAACCTTTCCAATTGGCTTCCATCAAGCAAAGTCAATGGGAGAAGCCAGATTCACTTACCAGCAGCATGATTCACTTAACAACTGCAATGACTCACTTAATATATATCGTAAAAATAATTGTAAAGTCATTTAATAGTTTAGCAATTGGAATTTTGGGATCAATTTTGGTTGTACGTCAAGGATTTCCTGTAAAACAGGGAAAGGCAAGAACATAATTTTTTCTTAACTCTTGACAATATTGTACTTTACCTGTCAGATAGTCTCATTCATGCAATTACTAGAAATACAGATTATTATTTGCCTTCTATTGTTCAGAATAAAACTGATTCATCCTTGACTTCAAATCTCATTGTACACATGTTGTACTCTGACAATAAAGGTAATAATAAATTTAGAGCTCAAATGGAACTGTAACTTTGCTTTGTAACCAAATAAGAGTATGTATGTTTGTATGAGATATGTATTTGGAAACACTTGAGATCAAGCACATTAACTACTATTATTATAATCAAATGAATTGCACTTCTGTTTTGATCAACCTACTTTGTTCAGATTATACTTTGATAGCAATAGGAATAGCACTTAGACTAATATACTGCTTCACAGGGCTTTACAGCCTTCTCTAAGTGGTTTTACAGAGTCAGCCTATTTCCCCCAACAATTTGGGTCCCCATTTTATCCACCTCAGAAGGATGGAAGGCTGACCTTGAGCTTGGTGAGATTTGAACTGCCAAATTGCAGGCAGCCAGCAGTCAGCATATACTGCACTCTAACCACTGCACCACCCTGACTCATGGAAAGTTTTCTCAGGATTCCACTCAAAATCAGGTAGACTTTAGTCAAAAAGGTTGCCCATCAACCCATAAATAAATGATGCTTTTACCACCTAGAAATTGATAGTGATATCTTATATTTTGAGTACATCATGTACAGTAATGGCACAAGTATAGTAAGTAGTTTAAAAATTCAGGTTAAATATTTTATGTGCTGTAGGCTGAAGTTCAACATTTGATGTGGACATGAATGCTGCTGAATATTGTACAAGAAGTACAGAATCCAGTCTAATGTATCATATTTAGGTCTCATATTCCCATGTCAATGAAAGAGGAACATGCTTAATATTTTTTCAAATGACTGAGATGTATTAAATGTTGGCTGGATCATGGCCAAAACCTTTTCTTAATTTTAGCAACAAGTAAGACATAATGGGTTCCATAAATAACTGTAAAAGGTGAATACATCCTGTGGAGTTGTTAATAAACATCCTTTACCCCAATCATTCTAATATTCTAGGAAAAGAATCCTAGACAAAGTTAGCATAACAGAATACTTGACATTTACAATATCAGCTATAAATACTTTATTTATTTATTTTAGAGTGCCTATCCCCCATTAATGGTGAAAGCTTGCAATAAATAAATCTCTAGAAATGTCGGGTTATTGCATGCTTTAAAAAGAAACTCTTGGAAGCAGAGAAACATTTTGGCTTGCGGGTATAAACTTTAAAACACTTACTGTTGTCACATGTTTTTTTTTCTTCGAATGAATTCACTGGAATTTTTTTTACACATTATTTGTACTTTGTAAATCTGGATAGGATTCCACAACATTTTAACAGTAGGATGAGTGTGCATAATTCATGTCAAGTTATTAATAAAGATTTAAACAGCTATAGTTAGAATGTGGTTGAAAAGCTTATGAAGGAAAAAATATATGTTTATTATTTTGAAGCTGACAGAGGTATTGGCCAAAAAAGGCCATGATAGAATTGTCTTCTGCAAAAGAACAGGCATTCTACTCTGCAAAGGTGTGTATTTAGCAGTCCAGGAGATGTATAGCTGGCCACTCCTGGGTGATTCTATGGCTGTGACACCAATTCTGAAGGGTAACATAAGTATAATGAAAAGCTCCAAATTAAATTATGCTGCTATAATGTGGCATCTATTGGTCCAAATGATTTCAATGCAATTAAAAACAACAGATACATTATCCAATACCACCAGATGGTTGGTGACATACATTTGTCAGGTCAACTGTCTTACTGAAGGTACAATGGATATCAAGGATTTTGCTCCTGTGCCTTCATATACCTGAAGGAAAAATGTTTGAATTTACCAAGAAACCCTTGAGGAACATTGACAAACCATCACCTATTATTAGGTATCTCTGAGAAAAAGATATATTTTATGATGCACAGTATACCTGATGATAGACATTTAATGTCTTGTCAGCAAGATTGTATATGCTGATAAGACTATTTGTGAGTTATAGTGAACAACCTAGGCATGTGTGAGTGATGAGCAACTGGATAGAAGAAAAAGGAAAACCATTAGCAGTAGAGGTGATATGCTTGTTCTCACTGAATGTCTTCAAGCAAAGGCATTAGTTTCAGAGGATTGCTTTACATTGTATTTTCCTTGATGTTGGACTCAGTATCTGAAATGGCCATTTTAAAATCTGTGATTCTAAGTGGACAATATAGATTTGTCTTTTTTAATGTTTTCTTCTGTTCCTGATGCTCTCCAGTATTTGATAGCAACATTAGCTGTTCTTCTTTTAAATAGACATTGGATTCAGTGTGGAAAAAAAGCAGTTGAATTAATGGCTTCAATTAGTTTCATCATTGACTCTGGTGAATGAAAATATGAATTAAATATCTATTTTTGATTTAGCTGTGACACATCTGAACATTGTTTCCTTCACATTGCATCTTATTCTTTAAGTCCTCAAATGCTCACAATGTCAGAGCTGACTGTAGTCTGGTATAATTGAAATATAATTACCACATCATTGGAATCATTTGTCATCAGTGAAATACTTCATTCAAAAAAAATCCATTAAATATCCACACTTGAAAGTGTATAAAGCAGGTTGTAGCATCTTCTCAAACATGGCTGTCCTTGAGAACCAAACAAGAATGAACCTGGGGTAGAACTTGGAAGAGAGTTCACCAGGGCTATAGTCTAGCCAAGTAAATTAAAAGTTTGTTGGGAAGAAAAAGCATGGACATCCATCAATAATAAAACCCATAGAGCACTTTGCTTTTAATCCCTCAAACAAGTGTATAGAGATGTCTAACTAGGTAGAACAAGCTGGACATAGAAAAGAGGCAAAAGGTGTTGTATGTTTAAAGTATTATTAGCTAAGATAGGATCACAAGAGACACTTAAATTCCAATTATTTCCCTTTCTCACCAACAGTTATCACAATGTTGTGCAATTGAATGGGTGGATAGAAAGCCATTCTTCTCTATGTTCACATAGAGCATTCATTAATTCATTTGCATTCATCCAGAGCCCTTTTAACATTTGTTTGGTCATTGTGTTGCTTATCCTGTGAACTTACAAAATGGATGGTGCCCTCTCTAGAAATGCAGAAACTGCAATTTCAGTTCATTTAGACAAGAAACAAGTTACTGGCAGCAAAATATTTTTTTTAGTACATCTAAAGCAGATCAGGGTGTCAGCAGAGACTTTGAAGATTTCTGAACCAGTATCATTGATATAATTGTTTAATGAAGTTGGGTTGCATCTTCAATTTTCTGGGAGCATGGTCAATCATGAAAAGTTGGGAATGTCGTCTTCAATCACAGAGAAAGACAGAAATAATGATGCAAGAAAAAAGTGTGGTGGATATGAGAAGACACATGGACAGAGAGCAGAATAAATATATAGGAGAAAAATAAACAGTTGATGACAGAAAGACAAAGTAAGACACAGAGAAATACACACATAGAGAGAAAGAGAGAAAAGGAGGGGGGATATGAATCAATGGAGGCCCAGCTAATGGCTCAAAAGGGACAACCCCTAGTTTTTAGGACCACCAAGGCAAGGGAGAAGATGATGTGCTTTCATATTTTAAAGATTCTGTTATTTTAATAAAAGTAGTGTTGGCACTTCTGGTTGGTGCTTCTTGGGTAGACTACTTCAAAAGGACACAAATATACTTCAAAGGGATACAAGATTACTTCAATTTTGCAAGCTTGAAAGAAAATCTCTCCCCTTTTTCTTTATGGTCCAAGAAATTGGGAATGGTCTCTTCTGAGATGTTTGTTGTCTAAGCTGCCTGTTATCCAGAGGTGGTATTCAGCAGGTTCTGGAGAGCCAGTAGTGGAAATTTTGAGTAGTTCAGGGAACTGGCAAACACCACCTTTGACTGGCCCTGCCCCCATCTATTCTCTGATTCCCAAATCCCAGCTGATTGTCTGGGTCTTCTTTTGTTGCCCTGCATAGGAGAATGGAGCTAGAAAGCAGGTTAGTGGGGTGGGGAGGGAATGGGATTTTGCCGTAACCTTCCCCCAGGAGTGGGGAGGGAATGGAGATTTTACAGTATTGTTCCNGAAAGCAGGTTAGTGGGGTGGGGAGGGAATGGGATTTTGCCGTAACCTTCCCCCAGGAGTGGGGAGGGAATGGAGATTTTACAGTATTGTTCCCCTGCCACACCCACCAAGCCATGCCACCAAGCCACACCCAAACAACTGGTAGTAAAAATTTTTGAATCCCACCACTTCTGACTAATGCATAGACTGCTCCTCTTCCTACGTTTTCTTCTCCCCCCCCAAAAAAAAAATGTGATGGCACAGAAATTGACATGGTTGAGGGAAATAGAGGAGCCAGCTTGGTCTGGTGGTAAAGTCATTAGGCTAGAAATTGGGAGACCTTGAGTTCCATTCCCACCTAAGCCATGAAAACCATCTGGGTGACCTTGACCCAATCACCCTCTCTCAACCTAAGGTTGGCCCAGTCAACCCCTCACTTCACAAGGCTGTTTTTGTGGAGAAAGTAGGAAGATGAAGGTGTGTTAGATATGTTTGCCATCTTGAGTTGTTTGTGAAAATAATAAAGGCAGGGTAAAAACAATCAAATGAAAAGAGCAAGAGGAACATGAATTTTACTCTTCTTTAAGTGACAAAGGGAAATGGCTTAATTGACTTAGGAGAGTTGACTTTTGCCCAAAATTGAACAAAGACAATCTTCCCACTACCAAGGACTCATCTCTTCTGAAATCATTAATGGGGAAGCTATGAACCTCTTCCAGCTGATAGTTTGGTATCTGAGATTTTGCCATGAATGTAAGTCTATTAGGTCTACTAAGAGATTGTACGGTAGGAAATAAATTCCTTGCTGAGAATTGACTGGAAAGTAGCCAGATTATATTTCCTGCCAAGGACTATTAAAATAACAGAGATTGGGGATGCAATTTGGTGAGCACAATACACAAAACATTATTCAGTTTTGTTACAAGAAAAAGGCTTGAAATGCGTATCACTTTATTCACAAGGGAAGAAAAAGTAATCCTAGTCCTACATTGATTTTTTACTTTTCCCCCCAACACCAAATATTATTTTTAAACAGACACATAAAATAACATACAATAAAAATAAACAATTTACCATACACAAAAACAAAGGAAAGAAAAACTTTACACAACAAAAATACATAGAAAGAACAAACAAACCTTTAATTTCACTTATATCTCAAGCTCACCTGATTGTCTTTAAAAAAAAAACCCTAAGCTTTTAATATTGACTAAGACTGTTAAAAAAAATTCTCTAAAGGGAGAGATAATGTGACATCTTCTGATGAACCAAATATGTAATTTTTTCAAAAAAATGCTTAATCACACAACTCTGAAATCCAATCCTTTATATCTGAAGTCTAATGGAAAGGAGTCCAATTATTACTCCTGATTAAATTTTGCTCAGGGCTTCCATTGTTTGCTAAGTCAGCTAGAGAGATGGGTTATGCAAGCAACTTTTTCTCTATTTTGCTTTCCCAAAATATACTACAGTATTCCGTTGCATGAGAGCATAATGAAGCAGGAATGGGAGGTGGAGTGATGGTATTAACCCTTTAATTTTGAGGTTTAAAAGTTTGGCTTTTCTATACATTTTTTTTCATTCCTTAAGAATGGTGATACCTCTGTCTGTCTCTTCACCCCAATTTTTTTTTTATCTCTCTTCACCATTTTATTTTTATGGGTGGATGACTAGAGAGCTGCCAGTAATGTTACTGGAATGGAAGGGCAGATATGAAGGTGCTTTTTTAAAAAAAATTTCAAAAGGCAACTGGACTATCTCTGTTTTTCCTTGAAGAAGTTTTGCTTCTCATCCAAGAAGCTTCTTCAGTTCTGCTTCTTGCATGAGAAGTGAAATGTCTTCGAGGAAAAACAAAGTAAGTCCAGTTGTCCTTTGGAAAACAACAATAACAACCCACCTTCGGGAAAACCATGACCTGAATGACTTGAGGAATCATCTCAAGACAATGAATCACCATAGACAATGGCTCCCTCTATCCCTCCTTCCCTCCAAAACACTGAATTATGAGGCAGTCAATACAAGCATTATAAATAAATAAAAATTAATAACATAGCTGTCGAGTTATTAGGACTAGTTACACTATTAAGAGGGAATAATGATTCAGACAAGAAACCAACTTTTATCGTGCTAGAGCCTTGGGATTTAGCTGAAATGCAATAATGTTTGAGAAAATTCATATTATTTGACATGAATATTGCATCAATAGGCCTTGTCTCTTCCTATCATGTAAACACTTTATTAAAATTCTCTACATAAATAGACTCACTAGTCTAGCAGACCTTGGAAATCAGCTAAGGTTCACTATCCAGTTCCTCTCTTAAATAATGAATATAAATCTAGTAAGTGACACATGACAATACTTGGGAACATGTTCAGTTTTAAAAGCTCAAGCAATGGCAGTGTACTTAATTCAACCATAAAAGAAAATTTGAATACATTTATGGATTTTGATTTGAATTCAGCAGGTGTGGCTAACAGTTTATTCATGTTAACACATAGAAATGGTCATCCAAATATAGACTGGCTTCTAATGAGATTCATTTACTCAATTTCATATATATATATATATAAAAAAAACAAACAAACATATATATATATATATATATATATATGTTTTTTCAAG
>BHFT01073782.1:0-20571 GCA_004320025.1 Laticauda laticaudata | reverse complement strand
GTCCTCACCCTTTTGAAGACTGGTAGTAATACCCGAGAGACTTGTGACCATATGTTTTGGCAAGGAAACTGGTCCTGAAAGATTTTTTTCAAAGATAAGCTTAGAGGCTTTCGGCTTAATGGCAGTTGACTAACCTTTTTGAAGATGTAGGCACATATTCCATCCGTCAATAAGATAGAGATAGTTTTCAGGATGCATAGTGCTTTTTTTCAACCTTGTCTTTCTCTGTAAAATTGAATATGTATTAGATCATTGTCAGTTATCTGTGGTTTCAAGCTAGTGAAATACCTGGGCATGACCATTGCCTGTTATAAATACTGAGCCAACAATGTGTTAAAGAGTGCTTTAATGGTGTCATCATTGCAGTCTTTACGCATTATGTCCTTACTCAGGGTGGGATGGACCCGTGAGTCTCTTAGTTATATACATGTTTACAAACTGTAGAAAGCGCAGCGTGGAATTGCGCTGTGTAGCAAGGTTTTCTCTTGTTTAATGGTGATAATTGGTGCATTCATCTTTTATCTGTGGCATAAATTTTGTATGTGCTTTTGAAGATTGGCAACTGCTGGACTCAGATTATGTTTTTCCGCCAAGCTGAATCTCTTTTGGAGTTGAAGCCTTCCTTATTCGTTAATGCGGTATCTGTTTTTTCTCGTTTTGCCGAGTTATTACTTGCGTACATATATTGTGAATGACTCTTTTAGACTTCAAGTAATCAAATATGTTTGTAATTGGTCTTCAAAACAGTACTGCCATCTAGTGATAGAAATTGCCAATCAAAGATGAGCAATCGACGTTTGTTTATAAGAAATCATAATGTTGCCTTTTTTGCAAGTTATAATTGTTCACATTATAAAATATAAATTGTACAAATATGTAAACAGATTTATTCAAAGCACTCGTCTATGTTCCTGATTTTGTTGTGGACATATGTTGAGAAAAAGTCAATCATAGTCTGTGCGTCACTGTTGGAAAGGCGTTCTTAATTTGTATTCCATAAATGAATTCAAACTATTGCAGAAGATAGGAGATCGAGGCAGCTTAAGCTAGTATTGTGCGCTTACTAGTTGCCTCCAGCTCCCACGGTTTGTTACCACGCATTGCGGTAGAAGGTGTGCATACATAGCGTCATTTTACATTTCGTTTAGGTCCAGTATAATGTGTGCGTAATTGAAGTCACAGAAAGCATAAATAGTTTGTTGGCCAGGATGCTAGCCCATAGTAGTATGAATTTAGCCTTGTTTACATGTTCAATGTTTCATAATCAGCAGCTACTCTAGTACAACATAATGTAAAGGAATGCACTGTGATATTTAAGGACTAGTTCACAGTGATAGTCTCAGCAACAGCCAAGCCTCCTGGGTAGCCTTGGACTTTTTTAGATGTAAGCTTGATAGAAGATAGCAAACACGGAAGATAATCTAATCTCTACGGATTTCACGATCTGATTGGTAAACATGATAGTCTGTTACTGTGGTAATGGAGTCAGGGAGGAGTTATGCATTGAGCCATATTTCACAGACAATATGATGTTGAAATTTAAACTATAACTTTAGTAAGAGGAGAAATTAAGGTATTTTACCTCGACAAGACTTCTTGCATTGAACGTAGCTTCATTTAAGGCCAGTTTTGTAGTTGCAAATTGAAGGTTAGTTTGGGGCGTGCATGCTCTAGAATCTTTTGAGTTCTGTGCAGATGTTCAATTTGGGAGCAGATTCTTTGCAGTATGAGGTAATTTGTCTTGAGCGAAGTTTTTGTGGTTGGATTGGTTTTTGCAATGGCGTGAATGATATGCATTTGCCTGGACTCATTTTTGCATCAACGTCTACAAAATCTTGAGAGCCACACAAAGCGTGTCAATGTATATTTGAAACTCAGGGCCCACCATCTCGACTGGTTTATTTCAATGATATCTTCAGGAGAGATGCTTGTGTGTATCTTGAGTTGCTTATGATATGGCGAACTTTGGTGACTGTTGTCTGTTTCATTTGTGGTCTTCAAGACCAAATAAATGGAACATTTTGGCACGTTTCTGATCACGTGTCCATGATGTCTCTGATGAGCTAGAGATAATAATTTGATGGGATAGTAATTATTTGTGGTTGTGGTTTGGTGGTTATTTTTGGTTGTAGTTGTGATTGTGATTGCTGCTTGCATCCCACAAATGGGGCTTCCTTTGTTTGCAAAGCCTGGTTTCTGGTATGCCACAAATCAGTGCCATTCTGATGACCAGGAAGTCATAGCCTATGTTGAAGCGGAGAATAGACAAGGAGATTGGTAGGAATAAGTAGGGAGCGGACAGTTGTATGTTTACCTTTAAATGCTGCTACTTATACTTGCTTTCTGTTCCTCCTTCCCCTTCCCTTTCTCCCACTTTGATCTGGGATCACTGAGAAAGAGGCTGGCACTGCATTCAGTAGCTGTCTGTTTGTTCCTCTAATAAGGGCCTTTATGGTGTGAACCCAGACATTCCTGTTGGCAATGGACGAAGATTTAATATGTAATCCATCCTGAAACTCCTGTTCCCAATTCCATGATTATGTCCTTCCAAAACTACCAACCAGGAAATTGGATAGCATTATTTGTGACATGCAAATATGGGATTATTTTAAATCAGAATTGCTATAATGAAGAATATTGCCAATTTCATCTTGATTTGTTTAAAGTCTCTCTTTCTTCTTCTTCAGTTATAGTTTGGGTTTTGATTGATGGATTCCAGCTGCAGTTTAGCTGTTCTTGTGTTTTGTATTCTGGATTTGTTTTGCCCAACTATTATGAGACTGCATGCAGTTTGAACTATTGAAGAGTTTCTCCAAACTCTTGATGCCAAACAGAAACAAAGGTCCTCAGTTAAAGGACTTACTGGGATTGATTCTAGTGTGTTTTGGAAAGAATTGCAGATTCCTTCCTTCTTTCTTGGCCTTTTATATTCATCCAGATAGATGAGGAACCATAGTTTCAAAATATATCTCTCAACCAAAAGAGCACATCTCAAGTTAAGTTATTTATTTCCTTGTACAGTAGATACATCCATATATGCAGCACCAATTTCTTGTAAAGCTCATTAGAAAGAATATACAGTGGGCTACCAAAATCTGGATGACCATTTGATGACAGCAAAAATACAATTTTATATGTGTATGTATCCAGATTTCTATAGACCAGCCTGTAATTATAGTTTAATGTTTTTTTTAAATAAATAAATAACCAACCAACCAACCAATATTCTGGAATGAGATTTCCACCCTTTCTTTATGGTCTCATTCATGCCTCTCTCCTTAGATCCCAAAACTGCTGAAACTGAAGATGACATCTGTGCAGAATGGGAAGTTAAAACAATCACTAGTGCATTGAAAACATATTTAAGGTGAGTGAGGAAGTTCTTGTATGGGTTTACAAGAACTATCTGCTTTTCAGTGTTAATTTTTCATGAAGGATGCCTGGACTCTGCTTGGAGTTTCATTTCCTAGCTGTTTGTTTGTATGCTCTTGTTTGAATCTAAAAGGATTCCATTGATTACTCAATGTAATTGTACATTGAGTAAGTAAATACAATTACAATGTAATTGTAGATTTTACATTCTGTAATGTAAAAACTAGTGGCTAATCATTCCTATCAACAAATATTTATAAGCATAATAAACTTCTCTGCAGTACATCTCAGAATTATTATCAAGATTTCAGGGTTAACTTTTTCCAACAGCATTCTGATTTTCAAGCAGCTTTTCTGTAAGGTACTTTAATATTTCGGGTTTAGAAAGCAACTTTGTTCTACCTCCTGAAAAACTGTCTTACTTTATGAAGTTTTACAAGGGATAGAGATGTGGTTTGAGTTCAAGTTAGAGTTTATTTATGGTTGTATTTATTTTAAAGTAGGCGAAGAATATAGGATAGATAGTGTCATTCTATGGAGTACTAAAGCTAAAGTTAAGACCAGCACAGTTCCTAGTAGCTCCAGTAGATTTCCATAGTTCAGAAGATTTCTGAGCAGAAGTAGCCTAAGGATGCTTATAATTCTGACCATCCTCTGGAGTTTTTCCATCATGTACTCATCAAATCTGATCTTTCTTAGATTCCAAGTCCACAGAAGGAGTCTAGGAAGCATTAGTCTAGGAAAATCAGGAAACTATGGGTGAAAAGGATATTATGCCAGAAGCATGCTACTTCCTTTGACATTTTCGGAGAACAATGTAATTTATTACTGTTAATCATGCTGCAATAAAGATAATACAAAGATTTATTTGTCAGTTGGTCATAAACCTTGAGTGTAAGAAGAGTAACCAATAATCTCTTCAGTTCCTTTCTAGCTTTCTTTTCTATTCTTTCCCTATTTTAACAGGCTTTTTTTTTTAGAGCTGGAATAAATAATTTAGAGGTGTGAAGAGAAGATCCTAATCTTAACAGAGCCTTTTGTTGTTAGCAAATAACAAACTAGAGGCATTACTTATCTTTGGCGAGAGGATAGTTAATAAAAGTTGAAGATTTTTCAACCTTATCATATTCCCAGTAAAGGGGCGTAGTGAACCTCTTGTAATTCCAAAGTAAATTTCCTAGTGTATTGAGTGGAGGAAAGCTCATCTTGTTCCAAATCAATTTATGGGGAACTTGGATGGTTTACAAGAATAAAACTCCAAATACAAACCAAATATACTCCTACTCCCTTGGCAACAACATTCAAACAAATCACTTCACAAGAGCCATAATGGGCTCAGGCTCATTGGCAAAATCATGTCAAGAATGAGTATTTTGAAAACATGTTGGACAATAGTTGAAATTGGTCAGTAATGTGAATCTACCTTGGTCAATCCTTCTCTTTTGCTGTTCTCCTTTTATTTTCCCTATATTTAAGGAACAAGCCCAAACATCTATTATTGCTCATCCTTCTCCTAATATCAGTAATTAGGAGAAATAAGGAGCACTTCTACATACTATAGTGGTGACGAAGTTATGAACATATGAATTTGTGGTAATAATACACTGTGTAACCTACAACATGATCTGAGTTTAAATTAAAATCTCATTAAATGTTTGATTCAGTTTAAAGAAACATCAGATTTTGGGTTAAACTCAGCCATTCCAAAATATTTCTGCTATCCTCATTTGTAGATTGACTTGTGTTTATGGTTGTTTGCTATATAATGAACATTCATTTAAACTTATACACACAAACAGCACGCACAGAGGTGGGATGCTGTTAGTATATGACAACTGGTTCGATGATTGTGTGCTTCACATGTGAACAGCAATGCAAAAATCCTTACTTGCTATGTTACTTCATTGGAGCAACACAGTTGAGGAGTGGCAATCCGCTCTTCTGCGCTGATCAGCTGGGACAGTAAAGGTCAGTACAGTGCAGGGGTGCACGGGGGCCCCCACATAATCGTTGGAGTGAACCAGTTCTCTCCCAGCTGATCTTCAGAGCTAAGGGTTCGCCTGAACCGGTCCAAACCAGCAGAATCCTACCCCTGTATATATATATAATATATAGTTATGCAAGGAACTTTCATTTCTTTCTCAAAGAACTGTAGTCTGCTGGATAATCTTGGGCAATATTGAGGCATACAGTAAAGTTCTTTCTGGAGACCAGTGGTTTCCTCTTTTGTATTGTAACTGTTAGTTTTTTGTTTAAAAAAGATTTGGTTTGGTTATCAGTCAGCTCAAGGTTATCCATTATCTGGAAATAAATCTTCTTCCTTGCCATTCCATAGAAAACCATGAAGAAGAAATGGAGCAAGTCTCCACTCTATGATATTTCAAGAGATAAATTTAGCTCTGTATGGATAATAATTTAGCTGAAATTACTGTAACCTAACCTCAACTTAATATGTTTTTTTTAAAAAAAGATATGTATATTTTTTTAAAAATAAGGGAAGGCTCCTCTGTTGTCACATCATTGATCAAAATTTATGACTATGTTTGTAACACAAGTAATTGTCACAGAATTTTGCAAATTTTTTTCAACAACAATGAATGTTGCCTCAATGTGTTCAAGTAAAGACATGCCACTGTACACTGTTGCTTTATAATCTCTGTTAAGAGGACTTATATAAAACTATAATATAAACTATAATATAAAATCATATTGTAGACCACAGTTCTCAAGGATTATGTGTGGGTATGAATTCACAAACTTTATGTTACCATAATATATATGAAAGGAGTTTCCATCACATTTATTTGTCTATATATAAAAGTCTTAATTTCTTTCTTAAATATTTGGTATTCTTGGAGTAGACATTTATAAAAGTGCCCTACAATGCTACTTGGTTTTATTTAATTACTTTTTCTCCAAAGAAAAACACTGGTGGCACAAGAATGCTAAGTTAGTCCTTCTGTTGAAATCTTATTTCTAGTATCTGCTGTCCTCTGACTTTTGATGTTGGTCTGATCCATAATTTGACCACCCTGCTATAAAAAACAGTGTTTTCTAATGTAAAAGAGTCAATATTATACTGTTTTTGAAAGTGATCAACAACTTTATTTTAGGATAAAGTAGTTAATGCAGTTAAACAGCTGCCATCATAAGTATATAAGATTATTAGCCTGGTATCAAGCCACTCAGTATCATTGAAAATCAGATGGCATGCATGTTTAATAAACCAACAATAAATATGAGTGCATTTTGAATCCCATTTCTGCAGTACTAATGATGCCTTTCCTGTGTTAAAAGAATGGATAAAGTGACAATAGCACTTAGATTTATAAACTGCTTCACAGTTCTTTACATCCCTCTCTAAGCAGTTTATAGAATCAGCATATTACCTCCAACAATCTGGGTTCTCATTTTACTGATCTCCGAAGGATGGAAGGCTGAGTCAACCTTGAGCCGCTCAGTGTGATGACCCGGGAGATAGCACAAAGGCAACACAGTCAGATAATCAGTAGGAATCCCTTTATTAGCTCCAACTTTGCCCCCAATGTCCTGCTTACCTTATGGTTGGAGAAAAAGTCTCCCAGGAGCAGTCTTTGGCTGCAGAGAATCGAGTCCAAAATGTGGTGAACAAAAACTGTTACTATAAGTCCAATCAAGGCAAGATGAGATAATTCATCCAAGACAAGGAATTCCAGATATGAAGGAACGGCAGTGATTCAACCCAGTTAGGAGGATGTCAGGAATGCAAATAACCAAAGTCAACACAAGATAAACTCATATTTGTTCCCAGCAGATGCCACACTCAACTTGCATCTCTTTTAAACTCATTCCCAGATGTGGCTAATGAAGGGAATCAGGGCCCTTTCCTCTCCCATAAGCCACGTTGCTCTCTTCTCCATTCCTCCCTGCATGTCCTAGGATGAAGAGGGGATGGGCCTGGGTCTTCCTCTGAACTCCCTCTCCCTTGTTCTACCTCTNCCCTCCTCTGCCCAGCCAGACTTTACCATTCCCCAGTTTCCTCCATAGCCAACAGAGCCACACTCCCTCTCCCTGTCAGTTGTTCGGAGTTAGACTCCGACAAGGGCATGACACTCAGAATTGAACCCGTAGAGTGAAAACTGAGTTAGCTTGCAATACTGCATTCTGACCACTGTACCACCATGGCTCTGTAATAGTACATGACAATAAAAGGCTTACAATTGCAAATAGTATTTTTTGCTGAGCATTTTATTGCTCTTATTTTTCTATGCTTTAATCTGTATTCCAGAATGCTCCCTGGGCCACTCATGATGTATCAATTTCAAAGAAGCTTCATCAAAGCAGCAAGTAAGCAATTTGTGACAATCTCTTCAAAGAAGCTATTTTAAAAAATATGTCTCAATGCATATTTGTATTGTACAGATATCGAGAAACTCTTTGGATAGCTTGTATAAGAACGTGTTAACTAGAATTTGGTCACATTATCATAGGGTAGCACTGAAACATTGCTTATCAGAAACATAGAAAGGACTATTTTTAATAACTTGAAATTTTATGGTATTCTATAATTGCAGTTATTCATGGGGAAACCGACTCCCTTAATTGTAATGTGAAATCTGACAAGAAATCACTCAGGCATAATTCAGATGATGTTATTTCAGCACTTATGTTTAATACTAAATTTAAAATTGAACATTAGAATTTCAGGCTGTATTAATTCTTTTGAGGTCACAGGAAATGACTTTCCCTTTTGCCTTCTTTTCAAGAAACAAACTGTTTTCTGCCACATACCCAATTTTCTTTTTTTAAAAAAACCCATAAATGAAGCTTTGTATTGACATCAGTATGGCATAGTATAAATTAGCTCATATTTTAATATATCCATTGCACAATATACATATATTTATTGCTCCTATTGCCATGGCTACTGTCTCTGTGGTATGAAGTTATCTTATTTTGTTTTTTCAACTATGAGATAGTTACTGGCTTTTGGCTACTCTCTGGGTTAATCAGGACTTGAAATCGATCTCCTGAGCTTAAATAATGAGCTTCCTGCCATTTTATCCTGCCCTCTGTGGTATGGATATCTGGAGGTTGCACCTGTGCCTTCTAAACTCCTGGAACCTCCTTCTATCAAAACTCTACATAGTTACAGATTGTGAAGGTTCACCCTTGCAAAAGAATACTAATTAGTCCTCAGTGACAAAAGCTATGCAGCATCAAAACATTGGGACGCCAATAAATTTCTTGAATAAGAAACCTAGATGGTAAAGCCTCAGAAATATCTAGGAACTCAGCCTTTTCTTTTGTAAAAATCTTCCATTTTTAATAAGCTACCTGTTGGAAGATGGTGATTCTCTTCTGAAGCAAAGGCCACAAATATGCCAAAAGAAATAAAAAAAAATTGCTCTATTGGATTGGATTCGAGCAAACTATCTTATGATGAGAATAACAGTTAGTCACCATAATAAACTTGTGAATATTTGAAGTGGTTTCCAGTATATTGTTCTGATCTATTCAAATACTCTGGAGGTTACGTCAGTACTATTATCTTCATATTCCTTGTGTGTAATTGAGAGGGAGTGGCTTGTCTAAGGGATTTAATAGTAGATACGAGATTTGAACTGAAAATTCATATTCATCCTTTTTATCATTTTACAACACTAGCTTAGTGGAAGGACAGAAACACATAAACATCATTTAACTTTTATCTCTTTTATTCTGCAAAAAAATAGCGACAAGATTGTGGCAATATGTACAAACAATGAAAAGGATTATAAAAAGAGAAATTAATTCTTTTCCAGACTCCTGCTTGCTTGTGCTTGGGGTTGGAATAGCACTGGATTGATAATGCAAAGGTATAGAAAGGAAAGAGGTGAAAAAGAAAGAAGGGAAGGAAGGAAGGAAAGAAAGAAAGAAAGAAAGAAAGAAAGAAAGAAAGAAAGAAAGAAAGAAAGAAAGAAAGAAAGAAAGAAAGACTGCACACAGACACATGTACAGAATGCTCCAACAACCCCTCCCCAATTTTTCAGGTTATCAAAGAAGTAATTTAATATATTTAGTTTAATAATGTTTTAATAGAGGTTATGAATAAGACAATAGGAAGGTTGCCTATAAACCAGGCCAGCACTACATACCTCAAGATGAACAGCCCTGCACTTTGACAACTCATAAGCAGGATATGATTGTCCTACATCAGTTTTGTTCCCTTGGAGCTGGTCCTGCCATATTATCCTGCCCTCTGCGGTATGGATATCTGGAGGTTGCACCTGTGCCTTCTAAACTCCTGAAACCTCCTTCCGTCAAAACTCTACATAGCTACAGATTGTGAAGGTTCACCCTTGCAAAAGAACACTGATTAGTCCTTTTGCTTTGAAACTACAATTACTGTTGATAATTGACCATTTCCCTCTTTCTAAATATCTCTAATTGGTTTTTTAATTTTCTAAATGCAAGTGAGAGAATTAAGATTGTATATGTCCCAGTGGGTTGTACTTGAAGGACTTGGAAGAAAAATTCTGTTCTGACGGATGTGGGATTTTATCTTTTTTTCCTCTCACCATTAGATTACATAGGGAAACAATGGATAAAGCATATGAAGGTTATTGCATTGAATGAAACTGATGAATGTTATAGAAAACGTGTTCCTTTGCTGTAATTGCAAATGCAATTCCATTTGCTTGTAAGCATGCAAATAAAATCAAGTTATACCTTACAAGTGATTTGGTTGCTTTAGATTAGTCAGGTTTTGGCCACAACAGTTGTCACATCTTTTTTCACTGGAACTGGAATTGGGATAGGAAATCCCATTATTTGTACTGAGATAATCCATTCCCTATTGAACTAAAAAAAGAGGCTTTTAGCTGCGATTGCTGTCTTCCACTAGTCCAAGTAATTCACCATGAGATAGAGGAAGGAAGTGGTCAGTACAATAAATTGCCTATTTTTCTATAACATGTGAGTAGTAGCATTTGTGAAAGTCCATTCCATTGGGATTGATTGTTCAGACACTTTTATATCATAAAAGTGAAATAAAAGCACCTGAGGTCAGGACAAGAAGCAATGGGTGGAAACTAGTCAAGGAGAGAAGCAACCTAGAACTAAGTACAAATTTCCTGACAGAACAATTTGCCTCCAGAAGTTGGGAATGCTCCAACACTTATCGAACCATTTATGTGTCTGGAATAGTATAAGACTTCCTGCCTGAGCAGTGGATTGGATTAGAATACCTCCAAGGTTTCTTCCAACTCTGTTATTCTGTATTCTGTATATTATCAGTCTTCAAAATGTAGTGTTTTCCTAAGATAACATTTGTGATTCTTAGAATTTTAAAGTTATTTTTAAATGAATTTGTGGAATCTAACAATTTTGATATGAGTAAAGAGTTATTGTGGATGGGGGCAAGTATACATATTATATTAGTATGGTTAAACTCGTCGATTTCAGCTTGCTTTTTGTCATTGGTAGCTGAATAAAGTCAAACTCCACTAAAAGAGTATTTTGTCTTGCTGCAGAACTGGAGAATCAAGAATCCAGAATTTCAGAAATCCATAGCTTAGTGCATAGACTTCCAGAGAAAAATAGACAGATGCTCCATTTACTCATGAATCACTTGGCAAAGTAAGTATCCTGTTTTTTTATAAACCTTTTGCTTTGCTACTGGCTTCAAGTGGAAAAGAGGTAAAGGCCCGGTCCCACTGGCCGACAGATGCAAAACGTATGCATAAAGGACACAGCGGACGAGCAAAATTTTGGGGGTGGCTCCTATCCGTTGTCATCTGCTCCTACAAATTGTGAAAATTTGCATAAACAGAAAGAAAAAGAACCGGATGTGGTAGTATGTAGTGGGATGTTAAACGAATGTTCAAGAAAACTAGTGATGGAAGCGGATGACACATCTCAAAGGTCGGGAGAATTTTGAAGCGGCACGCATAGCGGAAAGGGTGAGATGCATAGCGGATTGAAGCGGATGCAATCACGGATGCCTTATAGGAAACAAAGGGGATGCCATGTGGAGTATATCGGATGCACAGCGTTCACTGTGCATGCGGGAGTATGAAGTTAGTGTCAGCTCCACGGATATAAAAGGATGCAGCATGCTGCAGCAGCATATTAGGGAAGACGTGCTTGCGCACATACATCTAGCAGAACATCATGGGTTCAATCAGTCAGCAAGAAGAGGAAGCCCACTGTCTACTCGTTTCCAAGCCCTGGCCAAGAAGGCTAGAACAGCATCCCATGCCCTGGCACTGACCTCTGAACCTTGCTGGCTCTGCTTGCTGTCTGCCAGCCCGCAAGGCCTCAAACGCCCTGCTTGCTGAAGCCCTGCTGCTCAGCCCCTGAAGGTCCTGCTGAAGCCCCTGACCAGAGGGAGAAAGAGGCAAGGGAAGCAGAAGGGAGAAGAGGAAACAGTACCAGGTGATGAGCAAAGAGATACACTTCTACACAACAACCTCAGGCCCAGCTGAAGCTGCTCCTACTCAGGTCCAGTCTGACTCCTCCACCCCAGCGATGTCATCAGCCCTCTCACGTGGCTTTCAGAAGCAGCCCGTCACCTACCAAGGCTCACGACTCCTAGGATTTCCCACAGCAGTAAGCAGAACTTCCAAGTCCAGGTCAGGTTCATCAGACGTCCACAGACTCAGTGCCATCAGCAGCTGCAGACCAGACAGCCCCAGCTAACTCCTCCTTCTCCACCCACGAGCACCTCTGTCAATGACAATCTGTCATTCAGTAATGGTCTGACATCTCACTATCCTTTGATAGTGGGCCTCGTCAATTCTCATGAGACTGAGTCAGCTCTCAGACAGACTTCTGCTGAACACACATCCCCTGTTGTACACCTCGGGGCCAAGGCACCCCAATGGTGCGCTCTCAGACCAAGAGCACTCAAGCCACAGCCACCTCCACAAGTCCCTGCTGCTGCTCACAAGCTGAGACGCATGGACCATGACCAGAGTGGACTGAGAATTAGTGTCAGACGAGTTGTCTTGTTCAGTTTATCTTGCTTAAAACAGCTTTACTAGTTCATTTGCTTTTTTTTAATAAAGGTCATAAAGTTTTACCTAAGAGACAGTTATAAAGGTATCTTTGCTTAACACACTTAATACAGTTTACTGGTTCATTTTGCTTATTTAAATAAAGTCATAAAGTTAAGAAAGTTAATACAAGGTTATCTTTGCTTAAGACACTTGGGTCATTTTTTTACGAATAAATTGTTGGTGAAAACTTTGAACAAAAATGGTTTAACCTTTGCATCTTGTGGCGATAAATAGGATAGTTATGTGGCATAAATAAACCTCCAAGTGCAAGCATATAAGTGGGACGTATGGTCCATCATCAGCTGCCATACATATTGTCCTTTTATATCAATAACCAATTTATTCATTGATCACACATTTTAAAATAAAGCTCTTTATTAATGCCTCTTATTCATTGTAGGACCACTCAACATACATGGCACAATCTCCATAGATTATAACAACAGTCTCAAGGAAGGCATCCAATTAACATCTATCATCCTGTCTTGCCACTCCACTGCTCCAGTCTGGGGAGTTGCACGCAGTGTCTCAGAGGTTGCGTTGCTTCTTCCCGTCTCACGTGAAGCTCTGTTGGGGCCCTGTAAAGGTCCACAGCTGGTCTATCAGGTTGTGTCGCTTGCCTCCATTCACCAGGCTCCATGTCCCCATTCCTAGTTGACGGTACACAAGTCTGTTTCTGCAACACTGGTGCGGTGTGCATGAGATTGTGCAGGATGCAGCAAGCTTTCAGGATGCTCCCTACACAGTCTCTGGGTCATGCTGCATGTGGGTGAGAAGTATCTGGAACCTGTTTCAGGATGCCAAAGGCGTTCTCCACACACCCGTCTTGCCCTGGACAGCCGTATTTGAAGATCCTTCTCTCACGGGTAGGTTATTGAACTGTATGGCCTTCATAGGTATTTCTGAGGGAGAACAGTCATCAACAATGATTCTTGTGTGTCATTGGGTAGGGGGGTCTGGATCGGAACCATGAATGATCTTCATGCGTTGCACCTAAATTAGCCTTGAGTGGTACTTGCATTGTATACTGGCCATCTGAAGCTGACCCGTTCCTGAAGCATCCGATGTACATGTATTGTATCAGCATCGACCAGTTTGGAAAGGGATGATGACTGAAGAAGCCTTTGTAGTTGAAATAAGTGACCTGAGTTGGTGGGCCTTTGCACGGCCACATGCTTCCATTGATGCGTCAATGGTGTTGGGAAAGTTCCACTCTATTATACCACTCTCTGCAAGTTTCTCCTCCACGCTATTTTCAGTGTGGGGCACTTGAGAGCTCCTCATGTATTCTTCGATGAATGGCCTGCACACTTCTCGAACATTTACTGATGCTTTTGTGTTGCACACCTCATGCATACTGTCATGTTCTGTTATTGTGGTTTCCAGAGGCACAGGTGCGCGCAGATTCAGTGCCACTTTCAGTCCAGGGTCCAGGTTGGGACGGAAGTTGGTGCTCTGTTTGGTCACCTGGGTCTCAGCAGACCTCTACCAAGTTTTGTCAACTTGCTGGTGGTGGTCATTCCTTCAATGAAGTGTGGAATGCAAGGTCTTTCATGTCCTCAGCTCCACCATCAACTGGTTCATACAGTCCAACTCCCATTCTTCTCATGATCCAATCTCGGACCCACACAGCTCTTGGATGTCTTCCTTCTTCTCTTCTGTATAAAAATTGCAAAGTCTAACCAGTTTTGTTCTGGTGATGAATGAGACAGTATCATAACGGACTGTGTCATCATATCCATGGTCGGAGAACAACTTGATGATGGTTGAAGACCAAAGGTGAAGATGGTCTGTACACACGGCGTTGCTGGACCATACTGAGATCCAGATGATTTTCTCCCCTTTTTATGAAAATTTTGGTTGTCCGTTAGCTGTCGCTTCTATCATACTCTAGACAATGCTGCAGACATCCCGTAAATCATACGAAGTACCATCCCAACTACCAAAGTTTTTGTCCGTTTTTAATCCTTAATATACGAGATGCATACGCTTACATCCTTTATTTCATGCTACTAACGCTGTGTTAGACATTCAGCTCGTATTTTGTTTCCTCCTCTTTCCGTTCTTCACGTGCAGCGATATATGAGTTCTGAGAGGATCGGGCCCAGAGATGCAGAAGATACAGACGGACGTTCTTTAAAAGTCCTCCGATAATGAGACATAGAAAGTTGTTGTCCGTCATATGTCGCAGATGTACATCGTTACTTGCGAAATAGTTATCGTGTCACGAAGTTTTGTGCAGCTCAAAACTTCTTCGCGGATGAGAATCTCAGTGACGGATTCGACAGATCTAGTAGCCGGTATGAAAACACGTATGCAATGAGTAACAACGGATGCATAGCGTGGTTTCACGATGGATCGAGAAGCTTTTTTAAACAATGTTACATCCTACTTCTGCATCCGTAAGTGCGGTGGACGCCAGGGCCGTGGGACCGGGCCTTTACTTAAGAGTATAGATGCTGTTCCCAGATCTCTAGCTCTGTTGTCTTGGTAGAGGGGGTAAGTTTCCCAGTCATTCCCTGGCATGACCAAGAAGTAATTCAATCGAATTAGTATTAGTGATCCACAATACTTTTCCTAGGAATTATTTTATTAGAGCAGCTGCTTGTATTGGAGAACTTAAGCTTCTCTTAATACCAAAGTTGAAATCCCCATATGGTACTTCTTCAGGCTCTTTGCAATTGACATCAAATATATTTGTGATATTAGACAGTTATTTTGTGAGGATAAAAAAGTCAAGGTTGCTTTCCTTATTTTTGGAAAAACTTTCATCCTGTAAGACACTACAAATTACAGCTATTTCACAAAATTGGGCAATAATAGAAAACGGGTACAGCATTTATACCTCACAGCTGCTGCTAAAGGCAGAATAAGTGTGATTTGTACTATATTGATCGAGAAGGAAGCATAATATAAATTAGATGGAAAGAAGGATGAATGGCTGATAGACAGTCAGATGACAACTCAGTTTATCTGTTCAGCCTCTCTATAGTAGCACTGTAAAGCACAAACATGAGTGTGATTTTCATGTAATGACACTTGGGCAGTTTTCACTTGGTTTGCTTGGCATCTGAGCAATATTGAACCTGTTTGGAAGGGAGACATATGGAAAATATCAGTATTTAATGTACAAAGTTGAAGAAAAATCCAGAAGGCGGTGGCAATCCAAACTCTTATTGCTGCCAGGATAACTCCATAAATGTATTCATGTTGCAATCAAAAGTTGAGTTTTACTTTTGACTTTATCTTTATTGATGTATTAATCCTGCAAGGTAAGGTAAAGGGGGAAGGGAAGGTCTCATGCTTTCTGAGACAAAAATCAAACTTGATATGAAATGTGCTGAACTTAAATAAAAATGCATCTCTTTTGTTCCTCTATGAATAATTCTATGTATTTTGCTCTCCTAAGATGCTATTATTCACCATGGGCTTCTTGAATTCCTCCTTCCCTAATTAACAACTGCTTGTGAGGGAGAAGGATTTTAAATCCCACTTGTTCTGTGACAGTGTCCAAACACATTTGTTCCACTTGGGAGCTTGAACTGAATTTAATCTTTCTTTTAAAATGGTGAAAGAAAGATTGCAACCTTGTGAGGCTCCATACAGATTTGTGTGCATGTACCAAAGGAGTAGAACTTGTGTCTTTCATTGTCATTTGGTTGGTTTTGTCATTTGGCTTCTCTCAAGTATTTTTGCCTAAATCCACAAAGTATCAGCGACATATTCACATTATATCTACCAGTTAAAAAATAGAACTAGGACTAAGTAGATTCAGACTGAAATTCAGACACAGATGGAGACCGATTTGTTTCTTTATTTTTTGAACCCCAAACAAATGGGCTTTCTATGTATCACTAAGACTGGAAATAAGAATACAATCCTTTAATAAATCCTTAATAAATCAACTCTGCTTTGTGCTCCAGTTTCTACAATGTGAATGTTTCCCACCAAATATATTTTGGTTTGAAATTACATATTTTTAAGTGTAGCATTTTTAGATTAATAATATAAGTAGCAAAAATGGATAGTAATATATTCATTTTTACTCTTTTCAACCAATAGAAATTTTGCAAAAAATTATAGAAAGAGGTTTAGGATGGTGTCTGTCTGTTCTTCAGTGGGATAACTGTCTGAAAGCAGAATAGAAGTAAATCAAATTTGATAAGAGGAAGTAGTTAACAAAAGAAAGATCAGGTTGCAAAATGGGCCAGATCAGATCATAGGTGTATAAATATCCTATCCTTTGTTTCCTACAACACATATGTATAATTCATAAGGGGATATTACACACAAAATTACAAAACATACATTGTTATCTGTATGGTAGTCCAAGTTTTACAACTAGTTCACAATATCCCAAATTATGTCAGAAAGGGTGTTTTATGGCTTGTAAATAGAGTAGAGTAGAGTAGAGTAGAGTAGAGTAGAAGAGAAGAAAAGAGAAGAGAAGAGAAGAGAAGAGAAGAGAAGAGAAGAGAAGAGAAGAGAAGAGAATTCAATTCTTTATTGACCAAGTGTGATTGGACACACAAGGAATTTGTCTTGGTGCAAATGCTCTCAGTGTGCATAAAAGAAAAGATACATTCGTCAAGAATCATAAGGTACAACACTTAATGATAATCATAGGGTACAATAATCAATCAAATTATACAGGGAAACAGTTAATATAAATTGTAAAGATACAAGCGATAAAGCACTTCTGCCCATTGTAAAATGTTGGACCTACACCCTACCTCACAGTCACATGACTATATTTCAGCTCCTTGTCAACCTTTTTCACTTAGACTAGTTGCCAAGCACCCTGCAATCATATGGTTGCCATTTGCAATCCTCTCCACTGATTTCCCCAGAAAGTCAATGGGGAAGGTGGCAGGTAAGATTGTAAGGTGCTGCTGCCTGCCAGGAGGGCTAGATGAAAGATCTGCCTGGCAAGTGGAGGTCAGTCCCTCAGTTGGGCTGCAGAAATGGGGCTCATGTCCCAAAGATTCAAATACTGTTTCTGCAGTCTGACTGAGATATTCCCTTCTGAACATAAAAAAAATACTTTATAGCCTTCAAAATAATGGTGTTTGCTAGCTTTCTGGCCAAGGATGGCTGGAAAGCTAGCAAATGCCATCATTCTCATAATCATTTGGAAGGGCCTTTCTCCAAATTTCACAGTTTCCAGAGGAGCTGTCCAAAAATTGCAAGAATGGATGCTTGCAGCATAGCTGAGATGGAAAGGCTATGGCTCTCATTGGCCAGGTGTGCAGAAAAAGGCAAGTTGACCTGGGAGTGATGGAGTGCTATGAGGGCTCTTGTAAAGAGGGGGGAAGGAAGTAGTTTTTTCTCTCCCCAAATATAATTTGACATAATTCTTGTGTAGCTTAGGATTTTCCCTCAAATGTAATCATTCCTTTGTTTCTGGTTTGGTACATGAGGCATGACATTTTTACAGCATATTTTTCTCAGTTGCCCTAGTTTCTGTGGGTTTTGGTTTATTTCAAAGCTAAACTAAGGCAGTGGTTGAATCAGCATCGCGTCAGTGATCCAAAATGTTTGTGTAACCAAGCTGCTTCCCTAGTGTTGATTGTGTTTAACAGAAATCCTTTGTGGTTGCCATTTGAAGACCAAGCATTTTAAGGCTCAAGATCCTGTGGCCGGGCTTCCATTTGTGAACTATTCAAGCTGCCATGATTTTCTTAAGCCATTTTATTTTTGCCCAAAGAAGCTGAAGAGGAGATTCTCTTTTGGGTCCTAAATTAAAGCTAAACTGTTTGTGTAACAATCCTAAGAAGTTCTTCAGTAGGATGTCACATCCTTTAACTTTGCTAAAGTAACCAAAGCATTCTAAATTTTCTCTTCCTGTTTTTTTCTTGTTTATAGATGTCTATCCAATTTTAATAGCAGCTTTTTTAGTGCCTACATTCCCTCCCCACCTCAATTCTTCCATTGTGCTAACTTTTATATTAGTGTATTTTGTTTTCTAAGAAAATGAAATGGCTCTGGATTATTTGATGGGTATTACAGTAACTTAATTATACATCTAATGCTGATTCTGATTTATGTTGGCATTACCTACCTTTCTCTCGCAGCCATCTTTGATTTCCTTCTGCAATTTATGTCCATGAAATAACATGTAAGGTACATATTTCCTAATTCAGTTAAAAGTTGCCAAGTATTTCTAGAAAACGGTTGACTTCAATATATCTTTCAGCACCAAGCGATTAAGCTATTTTTGAGAATTTTTCAGCAGTAGACTATATCTAATAAGCTTGTAAAGCAATATGGAACATTGTGAAAATGTTCATAGATTCTGCCTCATTTAATTTTCTTTCAGTTGCTATTCATTGGCCTGATACCTGTCATCTCCCTTGCAAAGTAATCAGAGTTCACTGCAGTGAATATGTCTTTTTCATTTTATGTTTCTATTGCTCTTAGAGAATAATTCATTTCTCTTACAGGTTCTCATTCTATGTATTTAAATATATGTGATATAGTATTTTTAATGTACTATCCTATTAAAGAGTGTAAAGCAAAACATATTAGTTTAAAGCCAAAGTTCCTGGTTTTAGTTTTGTTCAAGTCAACACATCTCTTAGTTCTTCAAATTTTCTCTTAATTTTCCCAGCAGAAAATACATGTTATTAGAATTTTACATATGGTTTCAAAAAAAATTTAAATGTTTTTAATAATCTCTTAGTTTATTATGCTATATTATTGTTAAGTAATTTTGTACTATTGTCCTCATTATTAATCAAATGATTCATATGCTGGTCTAAAGGAATTATTGTATGAACCCATCCACACGCTAATTAAAATTCAAAGCTTCTGTTTTGTACATCGGATTTCCAACCAATGAAGATAATACGTTAGAAGAATAGGGATAGGGAGTCATGTTAAAAATCTGCAGGAGTTTCACAAACTGAGGAATACCTTTTGATAAATAATAGATGCATAGCTGAGAAATTCAAAATCTAAATAATTTATGCCTAATGGATTTGAAGCTTCACAGTGTTTTTCAAAGGCAGCCCCATAAAGCATATTGTGATAGTCAAGATGGGATTCCTGGCCCAGGATATCTGATACACAGCTTACAGTTGCTCAAAGGGCCCTGCTCCTCTAGCAAGAGTCATGAGTCCAGGAGAACTTCCAGATTACACACTGGGTCTGTCAACTCCATCCAAGACCTGAGATAGTAATTCTACATGGATTGAAGATCCATGGATCCCAGAGCCTTTCTGTTTTGCCAGCGTTCAGCCCATTGATCCCCATCTAGGCCCTAACAGCCTCCAGGCACAAGTCACATCATCACTTAACTCAACATGGTCTGGGACATCCAGCTGGGTGTCTTCAGTATATTAATTTCTTTTAACTTAACCTACATGGTTCTTGTGGCAATACAATAAAATGAAATCCCCAGGTAAGCTTCTGAGGAAAAGGAGGGAAAGAAATTTGATAAATGAAAAAGTACTCAACACAAGATCAGTTCGTAAGAACATGTAGATTTTGATAGGATAAACACTAGGAGCTCAGGTTGAATATTTCCCATTTTAAGGATTTCAGATCTGATGGGTTGTAGCTTTTGGTACATTCTGGATCAATTCCTACCTCACTACTTCCAGTGAGTATATGTAGCCCAGTGAATTTGCTTCTGCCTAAAAACAAATCATGATAGCTCCTGCTCTTCCCCTAAGGTATGAATTTAGTTGTGGGTGGAGGAAAGGCAGAGATGGATTCAGGCTTTTCTTGGCTCCAGAGTAGCACATCTTTCTAATTAGATCTCTCTTTGTATAATATTAAACGTGATTTCTTTTGAAGCCTCCCCTGTACATTTCTTTCACCCCCAGTGAGGACAGTGGATGGCTTGTGATCATTCACATGAGCCATTGTTAAAGCCTTCATGCAATATTCAGTCTGGTTTGAGGTGAACAGAAGGGTATGTATTAATCTTTAATTGGGATAAATAATTATCTCATCCTCTTCCTTCTTCCAAAAATACACTAGTCTATAACATTAAGCTGTACATGATTCAGCATTTTCTTCCATTCAGAATTGAATACATTCATTTAAATGGTATATAGCAGTGGTTGCCAACCAGTGGGCCACTGGTGGGCCATGAGAAAATTTTGGTGGGCCGCAGAGAAATCTCACCCCCAGAGCAATTAATCCAGGCTGCACCCCCCCCCAAAGCAATTAA